>JBDJHY010210212.1:0-11428 GCA_039654485.1 Withania somnifera | reverse complement strand
TTGAGTTTCTTGATGTATTTTTGACTAACCTACTATGCCTACAGTCTAGCCGGATATTGATTTTTCTATTGACTTAGAACTGAGTACCAGACACATTTCTATTGCTCCTTGCTATATATCTCCTACAGAGTTGAGAAAGCTGAAGGTTCAGCTCCAAGATTTGTTAGATAAAGGCTTTTTTCGTTCTAGTGTATCACTGTGGGGTGCACCAGTATTGTTTGTTAAAAATAAAGATGGTCCTATAGGGATGTGTATTGATTACTGTTAATTGAAAATAGTTATAGTTAAGAATATATATCCTATGCCGAGGATTGATGACTTGTTTGATTAGCTTCAGGGTGCAGAACTATTCTCTAAAATAGACTTGAGGTTATGTTACCATCAGTTAAGGATTCGTACATAAGACATTCCGAAGACAACATTTAGGACTGGTATAAAATAGTCATATCTTTGTCCCTTGAGTTTATTTCACTCCGTAGTGTAAGATACTTCATTGTATTCCCTTATTTTATTCCGTAAAGCTTGAATCTTTGACCTTTTGTAGTCAAATCAATATCGGGCTATTTTGAGGCCTTCTCGCACTAGAATTGTGCTTATTTTTGGAGCACAGATTCCTAGTGTTTCTAGAAATTTCATGGCAAAGTTTGTTTTTGATTCCGGCAAGTTGGGTCTGCGGGCCCATTTTAGGTACGATTTTAGGACTAGTCTAAAACTTAGTATAAATTATATCATTAGACTCATATTGATCATTTGATTCTTATTATATGATTTTCAGAGCTGTTGGAGACCATCTACTATCAGTCGGGTTGATATTTGAGATTTGCAGTACTTTGTCTATTGACCGATAGGTCAGCTCCGTAGGCCTATCACTAGGTATATAACTTTAATAAATATACTAAATAGCATCCGTGGAATGGGTTTCTAGGTTATTACTGTATACTTGGAATGTTTCTTCGTTCTGTCCCCCATTTGTTTCCTATATTGGTGATTAGAGTAATTCGATGTCTATGACTTAGTATTAGCCTCGTGATGGCTTTAGGGTGACTTTGGAAGTAGTAGAATGCTGATGCATGAGTTGGTTTTAGGTTTTTCCCTCTGGTTTGGGCTGGTGTATTGTACTGTTAGCTGTCGCTTAGTTGCACCTATGCAGGGCATAGGTTGGCTATAAATATGGATGTATTGATGTGTTGTATAGTCATTCTATAAGAGGTTGAGCCATGAGCTCCTTTTTTAGAGTGCATCGGGTCTGGGGGCCTATATTACCACTTGATTTTGATGCCGTGGAGGCTAGATACTGATTATAATAATAGTACTAGATAATGACATGGAAGATGACCATATGGAACTTTCTAAAAATAATATAAGTTAATGGACCTTTTACTCTTTTAGACTTGGTGTTATTTTGGGCATCCAGTATTACTATTTTCACTTGTTTTAGTCCAAATTTCACACCCTAACACCGATGAATATCATTTGACTAATTAGTGCTGGGACTTGAGTCTGAATTTGTTCAGTAATGAGTACAACCACTAGCACTTGGGTCTATCGTCATCTGGTAGTTAGTTCATATTTTTCGACATTTAACACACCTATTGTATTGGAGACTTGATGATATTTGTTTCCTTGATAGAATTGGTGATATCACTTATTGAGGCATTGGACTCCATGACTTACCGAGATTACGGCTTGATGATACTATTGTTATGAGGCATTGGATGCCGGATTGTGAGACCTTTGAGGCTTTATGACATATAGATGTGAGATTATGATGACGTTAGAGATTGTATAAGGTGGGCGTACCCCTATGGACCTTCCTTCTAGGCTACGACGATTGAAGGAGGGGTATAGGACGAAGCAGGGATATACGAGAATTAGAATTAGCCTTCCATGGATCCTGCCTACTGGACCTACTTGTACCGAAAGAGGAACGTACACGGGACTTTACTTCATGGTGTGTATTTACTTTCTACACTGGTTTTCTTCATTGTGCCCCTGGTTGTATAGGAGGTCTACGGGTAAGCGTGTTTTCTATGTACGCTGCATTTTTATGGGGATTTGGCAGTGTTAATTTACTTTTTGTATTTACTAATTAATTATCATTACTGTATATATCTGAGACTACCTTGCTATGTCAAATATTTGTGCAAGACATCATTTGACTATTCATTCCATTCTTACTTTTAGGTTACCGATATATCGTCCATGTTCTCCCCTTGTTTACTTGTACATATCTTTGTTTACTTATTGTTTTGGTTTATATATATCATTGCAAGGATTCCGGGTACATTCTTGTATTTTGCCTGAGATCCTATTTTGATGTTTTATATGGTGAAGATATGTCTATCTGTTTACTTGATTCTCATATGAGTAGCTATCTGCCTTGTTGTATTATTTGGTTCGGTGAACTTACTCTCTTACATTCCGTTATTACTATTTTTATGATTGTTATGTGCCTAGTGGGCTCTCAAACCTACTGGTTACATATTTGCTTCAATGACTTATTCCCATACTACACTTGTTCCTATGGTGCAGATCTGAGTACTAGCACCCGATATTGATTTACTAATTGCTGTTCATTCTTACTTGCAGTTGCTTCGGAGATACAAGATGGACTTGACGTCCAGCTGTCCATAATCTCTCATCGGATAGGAGTTGTCTCTTTTGTACTTTCAGAGATATACTTGTAGCAATTTTTTTCTTATACTCTGTAATTAGAGGCTTTATTTTTTACATTGATATCGAGTTTTGGGAGGTTATTCATTCTGTTAATATATTTCTCAATTTTTGGCATATCCCCTTTCCTTTATACCTTGTTATTGTATGTGTACATTCCGCTATTGTTAATGGTAGCCCTTCGCTTTGGGCTATCGAGTTGGTTTTCCTACTGGATGGATAACAGGTGCCATCATGAATCAAGAAATCAGGTCGTGATAAACCAAGATGAGATCACCACTTTTCTTAGTTTTGACCACACTGAGAGTCACGAAAGAGTATGTAACTCCAGTTGGAAAAGTGGAATTAGACATCCCTAGTGGTGTAAAGAAAGTGGTCATAATGATATCATTTATGTCCGTACCGCTTCTCATGGAGTAGATCCCCTATCCAACCAAGGTTCGACCAGGGAACAGGAGAATTCTCACTACCGACAGAATATTCATCTTCATTTTTATGCATTTATGGAATTTTTTGGCTTGGTATATTTCAAAGTTAGACTACCCAGAAGAAAGAAACCTTTAGTACCTCTATTTTGAGTGGTGTTTTTTATTTCTAGGAAATTTTTTGTTGAGTAATAGTCCTAGTAAGCATTGAATGAGCTCCTCGAAATCTTGATGCAAATAAACTATTTTTTTTCTACGTCTTCGTGTTTTATATCCCCGTTTAAGTATGGTCATCGAATAAATGAAACCCTTAGGAGAACAGGAAATAACAGTGACTTAAAGGAGTGGAGAGTTCATTATCTTTGAGCTACTTTTTTTCTTATTTCAACATTTATCTAGGAGAAGGAGTAAGAAAAACATGTTTCTAGAATGAACAAGATAAGGGTTGAGAAAGGGGAATTAGCAAAGTTAGACAAGATTAAATTGTGCATTCATGTATAAATTATTAAAATGGACTAAATCAAATATAATTTGGAGTTTTCTAATAATTAGTGATAACACAAGAAGTTTTCTACTCATTTTAGACCCGGCCAATCTCGAGCACCCTATTTACTCTTTCCTATGTGTTATAGACAAGGATTTATGACCTGACACCAAGTACTATCACTTATTATTACTGCTGGCTCTTGAGTCTGACTTGTCTTCTACAGTTTGTAAAACTTTTTCTACTGTATCACGTGGATTGATTTGAGACAATAATTCCTATAACATATGGCATTGAGATGCTAGGATGTATTGACATAGTGATACAAATATTGAGATACCGTGTTACTGAGACGTTAGATATACTGCGACGCTAGGTGTGTTGACACGTATTTGGAAATCCTCTATGAACCCTACCGGCTGTGTGCGACTAAAGGAGAGGTATAGGTCGTAGGGATACACGGGGTTAACACCTTTCATATGTCCTATCTTTTGGGCCTTAAAGTACTAGAGGAGAAGCATACACAGGAACTATTGCATCATTGTGTGTGTGTTTACTTTCCCACACTTGTTTTTTGGATGTAACCTTAGGTAGTATGGATGTTTGATGGGTATGCGTGGCTTGTTTGTACTCTTCCATTCTTATGGAGTCTTGGAAGGGTTTCATCTTCCTTCACTGTTACTAGTAGTTTATAGCTATAGTTACTATCTACTAATCATATTTACCTTGAGGGATTATCTCTGTGTTTTGATAGTTTCTGTAATTTCCCTCCTATATCCTTGAGGTTAACGGTAAACCACCCATTCCCCTATAGTCTTACTTTCAACCTATCTTTTATTTACCTTTCTATTACTGTTATTTTATGGCTGCAAGGATCCCATGTATGTCTTTCTATTCTTACCTAAGGTCCTGCTTCGTGATTTAGCTAGTAATACTTGTCCTTTATCTTCTTTCTAAGTAGTTAGCTCACTCTTTTATTTTAGCTCTTTTTATGACTTTCTTTCGTTACCTTTTTATTATTTACCATAGTTATTCTTTTTATGATCTTGATGGGACCCTAAAGCCTACTGGGTAGTCGTTACTCCAGTGACTTGTACTCATAGAACTCTCTGCATCATCTTGGTACAAATCATAGTACAAACCATTACTTATGATACTACTATTCGTTCTACAGTTTTGTTGAATTTTAGAGATACAGGATGAGCTTTAGATATTCAACATAGCCTATAGCTCATCATCTTTCAGTTTGTCTTTTTGGTATTCCATAGACAGATCATGTACTATTTTACTATATATCTGTACTATGTGCCTGTAGTGGCTCTTCACATGTTGATACCAAGTCTTGGGAGGTTTTATTGACCATCGTTTTGTTATTCTACTTCTTTTATTTCATCCCCTTCTCTTTACTCTGCTTATTATTGTTGTCTATAGCCGTACTTATATAGTAGCCCCTTTCTTATAGCTCTAGGAAATAGGGTTGATTCACCTACTGGTGGAATAGTATGTGCCATCAAGACTTGAGAAATTGAGTTGTGACAATTTGGCATTAGAGCCTAGATTTAAACTAGTGCCAGTTTATAGAGCCAATGTCTAACTCCTACATATTGATGCAGAGATGTCTATTTCCTATCTTTAGGAGGCTACATCGAAACTTTAGGAACTTGGATCTCTTCTCGGATCCTGTTTAGTTCTTGCATCCTAGATGGTATCCTGGGAATCTCACTTGTTACATTCTTTGTTCCATAGATGGAACACATTTGGTCGATGACTACAAATAACGGCGAGCCCTCTAACCCAACAGATCAGGTTCCAGTACAGGACCATACTATAGTGCTTATTGGGGTTACAACACTGATAGAGACTCCAGTGATACCTACTATCACTACTTCGAATCAATTTCTAGTAGACTTGGGATTAGCCCAGGCACCACCGCTTCAGCACCAACTCCAGTGCCCACATCAGTTGTCAAGGCTCTGTTGTGGAAGTTACTTAGTACGTTTGGAGGTCTTCCGATTAACGACGCCAAATGTTTCCTCAAGGGGTAGCCTTGGGTGCATCCAGCTCGAGACCGCATGCTGCTATTGCAGATCCTCCTCCAATTCAGGTATTAATGATCCCTCTTCCTACTAAGGTCCTATACAGTTGTTTCACCGATAGTGGAGCCCCAGGTAGCCATGAAAGATTTAGAGAAGAAGCTTCCTGATTAGGTTTCTCTGTTTACATTCTCTGTGGTTTATAGGTGCTCCCGAGGAGAGTGCTCATGAGTTCATTACTGAGTGTGAGGAGAGGTTGAGAAACCTCAATGCATTATACTCACATGGGGTGCCTACACCACTTTCCATATAAGAGGTATGGCGAAGCACTGGTGGAGGGAGCATATAACCTATAGGCTAGCTGGATTTCCTCAATTGATGTGGTTAGAGTTCTACGAGAGGCTTATAAAGAAGTTCGTGTCCCTGGATGAGAGAATCAAATTAATGGAGGAGTTTAGACATATCGAGTAGGGATTGATGTCGGTTGCCGAGTACGAGTCTATATTTATGCCTATGGAGGAGGAGCGAGTCCATAGGTTTGCTTAAGAATTATGGGATAGATTTTAAGAGGCTACTACTTTACTTGTGTTAGATTGATGATTATTTTAGATTATTATTGATCATTCACAAACTATGGAGTCCCTTTATCACAAGGTAAGCCAGCGCAACAATCAGAGGCCTCAAAATAGGGGAGTTTCAGTAGGTCCTGCTCTAGGGTCCATGGTTATCAACAACAACCTTAACAAGGCCAATTTAGTAGGATAGTGTAGGCATCTCATCAGATCTCTGAGCTAGTTCAACAGGGTTTCAATGCTCCATTTTTGGGTAGTCATTGAGAGGTTTTGGGTCTTTAGGCTAGAGTTTCCATTCAGGTCATGGTTCGTGGTAGAGTAGGCCATCAACACTGATATTTGAGTGATGGTTTATTATGTCAGGGATTGTCATCAGAGGGGTATGCTTCATATGGTTGCACAACTAACTCAACCATTGTATCTGTGCCGCTATGGAAAGAAGTGGGGGACAAGGTAGAGGTGATTGTGGTAGAGGTTAGTGAGGTAAATTTGGTCGGTCTGGTGGTGGCCTCAAGTTTGATTCTATTCTTGGATGGCTAAAGGTTGAGACCTCAGATTCTATCATCACAGGTGCGATTTCTATATGCCATAGAATAGCCGCATCCCTTTTTATCCTAGTTTTACTTGTTCATATGTGTTTTCCTACTTTGCACTGTGTTTAGGGTTGGCTTGTGAGACACTATTTGTGCATGCATCCATTGCAACCCCACTAGGAGACTCTTTAGTAATGTATTAGGTTACAAGGTCTTGTTTGATTTCTATTGGAGGGTTTGATACCTTGAATGACCTGATGTTATTTGCTATGTTAGATTTTGATATTCTACTAGGCATAGACTGGTTATCCCCTCATCATATGGTTTTGTATTCAATGCCAAGAGCGTTACTTAGTCATTTCTGGTGTACCCACAATTGTGTGATATGGCTTTATTAACCAAGCACTGACAAAGATCATCTCCTACCTTCAGGATGGGAGGGTAGTGAGAGGATGTCTGGCTTACATAACTTACATTTGCAACCTGCGAGTCGACACTCCTGCTCCATAGTTTGTTCCTATTATTTCTGAGTTCTTGGATTCTTATTTGACCGATCTACCTGGCCTTACGCTCGAGCGTGATTGACTTTGCTATGGATTTTGAGCTAGGCACTAGACCTATCTCCATTAATCCATACAGTATGGTCACTTGAGTAAGTTTCTAAAATGTTAAGTCTTTGATTAATTATTGCTTGATTTTAACATCAAACTTGGTGATTTTATGGTAGAATTTTTTTTTGGATTTTTGAGAAAAACCTTGAAATTGTATATTTGTATACAATCGGTCTAGTAGATGTCCAAACTCTTTTATTCACGTATTTGATCCTATTTCGAAGATCCAAGACATATGAGATTTATGTGTCATTCGTCTATGTATATCATATATTTAGAGGATTGTACATAATGACACTAGTTTCTTGGTGGTTGTTTAGTTGGATATTCATATTGTACCATTTTTTCTTCTTACTGATTAATTATTTTCTGCATTTAGCCTTGTAGAATTATATAGGCTTACCAGTTTGGTGGGTTATGGAAGCTTCTATCACAATTTGAGATTTTGGGTTATGAAAATTTAGTATCAGAGCTTTAGGTTTATGGGTCTCATGGTGTACAAAAAGAGGTTGGTAGAGTCTCGTGGATCAGTGTGTAGATGTTTTTTACTTATGTTTGATAGGTACATAGGCTTTAAGAAGTTATTACCTTTATTCTATAATTCCTATCTTGTATTTTTTCATCCATGTTTTAAGATGAGGTTATTTTGTACAGCAGATGACTAGGACCAGGTCTATGGTGAAAGGTGAGGCCATCCTTCATAAGGAGGCATCATTTAGGGGTCAGAGATTTATCAAAGGATCTAAAAAGGTTAGAACGTAAGGTACCACTTCTATGAGGGGAAAGGCTAAGGAATCCTCCCTAGGCCAGATATTCATGACACTAAGGAGTAAGCAACTATAGATACCATAGCCATACCATTAAATTAGGAGACCTTGCTTTGGGTTTTTGGGGTGTTAGAGATGTTGTATCATGGTGGGGGTACAATTGGCATACCTCGAGGCTCTCAAGATGGTGTAGGGGCTCAAAACCCTAATCAGAAGAAATAGGTCCCTATTATAAATAATCAGGTGGGATATCCTCCCATGGTTCACAAAGATGAGGGTGTGAAACTCTCTGGTGTTGGGTGCTGCATTGTTCTCGAAGCATATATGTTAGATGACAAGTTGCGTCATTATGAGAAATTTAAGAAGATGGATACCCCAGAATTTCAAAGTGGCAGAGCAGACGTGGCTGTTGAGTTTATTGCTACTTATAGGGTTTTATTAGAGAGCGTGACGTTGTCACAACGGGTTTTGTACTCATCCTTTTAGTTATGTGGGTCATCCTATCGGTGGTGGTGATCTTATGTAGTGGACAGACTAGTTGGGTCACCTTATGTTACTTGGGATGTGTTTGCTCAGGATTTATTTGAAAGATATGTTCCTTGGAGTGTAAAAAAGGAGAATCGATATAGATTTGAGGCTTCGTCTCAAGGTGACATGATTGCAATAGTGTATGAGACTGGATTTTATGCTTTAGCTAGATATGTTAGTTTTCTTCTCTCAAATTCTTCTAAGAGGATTCATCAGTTTGTTCACGATTTTGCATATACTCTTTGTATGGTGGTATTCATATTAGACCGTCATTGGGCATATTTTGTTGATATACTTGTCACGTATAAGGATGCTGAGTTAATTAAAAAAGAGGAGTGTGGAGACACTATGGTAAAGAGTCCACATACATCTGGTCAGCTTTTTGGTGCATCATATTAGAGTAAAGGTTCTTCTAGAATTAGGAAGAGTCTTCACCCACCTGTTGTAACGCATTTCAGGCATCCATACAGTTTTTAGAGAAGGGATTTTCTAGTCATGGTATTTCTAGTCCAAATTATCTTCCCCGGGATTCCCAACAGAGGCAGTAAGGCCTTGGTGGATATTTAGGGTCTAGTGATTCATCCCTACAGGTTTCAGTCCTGAGGTATTGCTTTATTTATGGAGATCTGAGTCCCTTGATAAGGCAATGCCTGCATTATGGTTGTGGACCACATTCTTTGTCACAATATCCATCTACACCACTAGCGCCTCCAAGAAGGGGTTGGGGCAGAGCATAGTCTAGTATGGATGGTGGTTCTACGATCCGATGGGTTCAGGTAAAGGAGATGTTCCTCCCGATAGTGGCATGGGTCATTTCTATGCATTTCTAGGTAGACCAAAGGTCAAGGCCTTCAATAGTGATTGCAAATATTATTATTGTGTGTCACCAACCTGCTTCAATATTATTTGATTATAGATCTATATATTCCTATGTGTGTACATATTTTTCTTCTAGATTTAAAATGATGAGTGATTCTTTATCGACCCCTATACATGTTTCTACACCCATAAAGAGTCTTTAGTTATGGATTACGTGTATCCCTCCTATATTATTTCTATGATGGTCTACGATACATGCACAAATCTGACCATTCTTGACATTGTAGATTATGATGTTATTTTTTGGTTGAATTGTATTTCTCCTCACTGTTCATTCTTGGATTGTTATTCTGTGAAAGTTACCTTAGACATGTCTGATATTCCAATGACTGGGTGAAAGGTTCTAGCGGGTCTTACTATTGCAAAGTGATTTCTTTACTTTATACACAGAGAATGATTGATAGAGGTTGTCTATCTTAACTGGTGTTCATCCATAATACTAGTATTGATACTCCACCATTAAATTCTCTACCAGTCATTCATGAGTTTCCTGATGTCTTCCCTACACGTCTTCTAGGTGTTCCCAATGATAGAAACATTGATTTGGAGTTGGGAATTGAGTATTGTATAACTCCAGTAGAGTTATAGGAATTAAAGGAGAAGCTATAGGAGTAGATTGATAAAGGCTTCATTAGACGGAATGTATTACCATAGGTGTTCCTATTATGTTTGTAAATATTAAAGATGGGTTGATAAGGATGTATATTGACTATAGGCAACTGATCAGGGTTACTATTAACAATAAGGACCTTCTTTCTAGGATCGATGATTTATTTGATCAATTGAAGAATGTCTTGATGTTTTCTATGATAGACTTAAGATCGGGCTACAATTAGCTATGGATTAGCACTTTAGATGTCCCTAAGACATCTTTTAAGACTTGATATGGTCACTACAATTCTTTAGTGATGTCTTTTGGTCTCACAAATACCCGTGGAGCTTTTATGGAGTTGAAGAATAAGGTATTTTGGCCTTATATGGATTCCCCTTTCATTGTGTTTATTGATGACATCTTGGTCTACTCGAGGAGTGAGGTAGATCATGATCAACATTTAAGGATTGTACCCTAGCAGTTGAGAGAGGAATGGTTGTATGCTATGATTTTAGAGTGTGAGTGTTGTCTTAGATTAGTGTCGTTCTTGGGTAGGGGAGGAAAAATCCAACCCAACCCGCCTAATCCAAACCAAGCCTTTTTAGTTTTGGGTTGGTCATTAATCAACCCATTTGTAGATCAATCCATTTCTACCCAACTCATTAAAAATTTGGTTGATATATAACTCGAACTGATTCATGAGAAATTTTGTTAAAATATTTTAAAAATACTTTTTTATTTGATATGTTATTTATAGTAATAATAAAGAAAAAATATAATTTTATTACATACAAAAAGTTTATAAGATAACAAATAAAGAAATTAAAACTTAGTAAAATTGGTCGAGTTGGGTTATGACCATTAGCTATCCAATTTTGACCCAACAAAATTTGGCTCGGGTTTGGTCTTGACTTGTTTATTTATCTTGACCCATTTTGACCTTTTCAAATTTGACCCAATCCATTCCCACCCATATTCTTGGGGAACTTGGTACCAAAAGATGGCATTATGGTCGATCATGCCAATAATGAGGTAGTTTGTGGTTGGACAAGGCCTAATTCCCCTATAAAGATTTGTGGTTTTGTTTGCACAGTAGGTGATTATTGCAAATTTGCTTAGGGTTTTTCTTCGATCGAACCCTCATTGACTCGATTGACATAAAAGTATGTGTTTTTCCAGTGGTCGAACGAGTGTGAGGAGAGTTTCTAAAGTCTCAAAACCTTATTGACTTCAGCATGATCATGACCTTGCCTGTAGAGGGTAAGCCTTTCATTGTATATTCTTATGCTTCTAGAGTTAGTTTGGGTGGTGTGTTGATAAAAAGGGGTAAT
>JBDJHY010210202.1:0-11428 GCA_039654485.1 Withania somnifera | reverse complement strand
AGAGCTCACAACATATGGCATATGAACTATTTAAGATGGTTAAGTTTCACTTCCTAAGCAAAGACAATTAGAAGCATACTCAACATACCAATTACTACTAGTGACGGTAGAGTCAAAAAAGAAATAAAATATTGTTACAGAATTATTTATTTTCCATGCAACTTGATTTCCATACTTTAAAAAAATTCGGAATGGACGACTCATTATGGAGATTAATTACTAGCACCATACAAGCCATTCACCTATAACTACAAAAGATACCAACAAAAAGATGATATTTTACCTTAAGAAAGTCGTCACTCTGTCTATCGTTGGGAAAAGCCACTAAACTACCATAACTAAGAAAAATGAAAAACTCAAAATAAGCAGTTAAAATTTAATACTAATCCATAAAGCTCTACTATATAAAGATCAACAAAAGCAATTTAACAACCAAAGCCGACTAAGGCAAAACATAACTATCCACCAATCATAGCTAACTAAAGTTTAGCTTTTTCAACTGAAAATAAGATGGGGTAACGTTTGCAACCGTTTCCCCTTTAACTTCCTTTGAAACGGCAATATTGTCACCCCTGTGGACACGGGGCCACCCCAAAGATGCCACTAGAGCATTCTTTGTGTCGCTTCTGTGACACACTTATACCTTTTGCAGAACCTTTCAACCAGTATGCCTTGTGAATTTGTTTTTCAGCCAAGTGCAAATTTTGTTTGCAGGTCACCGATTTAACTCCTGGAGTGCCAAACACACTCATAATTTCATCTACAAACTCAATTTCACTTTCAAACATTTACGTCTTTGTGGGTTAGTCAAACTTAAACATTATACTACTCTACTAATAAATAAGCTCAATTAAAAAAAGTCAACAACTATGAAAAACAAGAATTAACATTTACCATCCACCCCTTTACCATTTATCTCACCACTTTGAAGACTTGATTTTTCGTCCCAACTTGAGATCAAGCTTTCTTTGAATTGCATGGGATGGTGTTAAATGGATGCAAAGGCAAAGACTTGAATTTCACATCTTGCACTTTTTGGCCTTCAAATAAGGAACATCATTTTGTCGCCTTGGCATTTCAAATTTCAACACGAAGACATCTCCTTCCTTACCACCCATATTCTTTAAAGGCTTGGATAGTTCATCTTCTTCAACCTCCACTAAGAACAATGTTGAAAAGTGGTTGGAATGTCAAAGTTATTTCATTTTTGTCAACATTGTCCCCATTTTTACTAGAGGTGTCAACCATAAATTGTTGAACTTTATTGTGGATTTCTAGTATCATCTCCTCTATTTCGGAATCTTGAACAATCTTTGGGTTGGATGGATCGCAAATCCCCATCAAATCCCAATAATCAATCCTATTTTCCTCCTCCATGGATGCACATTCCAAATCAACTTCCACAACCCTTTGGTGTTAAACACCAAAATCATCATTTTTGAACTTCAATTTTTCTTCCATGTTGTAGAGGTCAAATTCAAATTGTACCACCCTTTGGCATATTTCCACATGCCTCTCAAGGTAATTTCCTAACCATTGTGCAAGTACTTGATGAAACTCCAAATACATTAGTAGCCAATCTAGGCTTAGATCATACAATTCGTCAAGTTCTTCTTCATGGAGGAAAGACAACCCCGTTGTGCTAGCATGCTCATGATGGGAATTAGAAGGTGCACACATCTCGCTCCCGATGGAATTTTTATGATTTTGGTCAAAGGGAGGGTGTGGGTTTTGAAGACATGGACTACAATCATCAACATTATTTTCAACTCAAGATGCCATTTAACACATAATCAAGAAAAGAGAAAATAAATAGATTCTATCCTAAACTAAAAAGCTAACAAAAATATTAACACATATTCACAAATCCAAGACTAAATAATTGACTTTAATTTATGAACTAACTCAATATGCCAAATTGTCCCCGACAATGACGCTATTTTTTAATTACACTCCGAAACCAATCTAAAAGTGTACGCAGTAGTTGTCAAAATATATTTACCCAACTTGTGAGTCAGGGTCGAATCTAGAGGGAACAATGTAAAGGCAATCGAGTATGGATTGAAAACTAAAGCACAACTATTAAGACTCGAATGAGTCTAACACAGAATGGGGGGGGGGGTTAAAAGTATGAAAAAGGTGTCACGGAACTAAAATAAAAATAAAAATAAAAGTTTGATCAATGGCTTCAAAAACCAATCAAGAACAAACAACAACCAAGGTAATTAGTTCGACCAATGATCCATTATATTAAACTAAATACTAAATTAACTATACATGGGTTTAAAGATTAGCCTTTGAGTTCCAATCAATTTCTCTTGAACACTAATTAATTCGTGTTG
Source organism: Withania somnifera (assembly GCA_039654485.1). NCBI lineage: Eukaryota > Viridiplantae > Streptophyta > Magnoliopsida > Solanales > Solanaceae > Withania > Withania somnifera. Next base: position 9,086 of record JBDJHY010210202.1, on the reverse strand, counting down.
CTAGTTTTTCTCGAACATTAACAAACCTTCCTTCGCTTATTCTCTTGAACCAAGCTAAAGAGTATGCAAAACAACTCAATTCAGCTACACTAGGGTTTTACTATCTCTAGCTCAAATCCATTAACGAGGAAAACACTCACTTTATGCTAAATAAAAGTTTCCAATCCTAACTATCTTTCTCAAGCAAAGCAAGGATAAATGGACATCACCTAGGGTTAGCTACTCCCTTTGGCATACAATAGGCTCACAATGATTTAAATCTATCAAATCCAAATGCAAATAAGCAAGTAGATAATTTATATAAACACAATAGATAAAACTAAACCAACAATCTTAAATATATATAGAAATATCTCTATATTCAATATTCAAACAAGAAAGAATAACTACACACTACAAATATTCAATACAAAGCAAGAGGAGAAGAATTGGGTAAAAAATACATTAATGGTGTCATCCAAATCTTCACCCTAAAGTGTAGTGATGGTTTTATGCCCTTTCTTGATATGTGAAAAAGCCTAAGACTTTGTCTTGGCAGCAAAGATACTGAAAAATAAGGGCTAATAGAGTATTTGTTGACTTGGGGCTCAAAATCATGAAGTTCCAAAACAGTCCCTGGGTGGCTAGAACATCCTTCATCGCGATCACATCCTAAAAGTTGCCATCACGTAGGTGAAAATAATACTGCATCGTGATCGTGTTAGAGGCCTCACGATCGCGTAGATGAGTTCTTCCTTAATTGCGATCGCGTAGTACTTTGAGGTGTCATTGACCAGGCTGACCCACGGGATCGCGAACTAAGGCTCCACGATCGCGAAGGGTGTTGATGCTGCCAATTCAAGTGAGTTGTTTTCTTATCCATTTCATCCTTTTTTTTTACTCCTCCATGCTTGTAGTCACATTTTTCCTGAATTAACACTTGTTATTCATATTTTACCTAAAATGACATTAGCGCATGACATAAAAGGCATTTTATCATTATAAAATAGTGAATTATATAGCAAAAGAAAAACCCTTTGAGTTGATGTACGATGCAAGTGGGGTGGCACTTGGGGGTGTTCTGGGCCAAAGAAGTAATAAGCTATTCCACCCGGTGTATTATGAAAGAAAAACTTTGAACACCATACAAAAAAACTATATGGTTACGGAGCAAGAGCTCCTGGCCGTAGTTTATGCATTCGAAAAGCTCTAGGCCTACCTTTCTAGCACCAAGATCATAGTACACACCATGCCTCCCTTCACTACCTCATGAAAAAAAATGCCAAACCGCGATTTATTCGCTGGGTACTTTTGTTGCAAGAATTTGATTTTATGGTTAGAGATCGCAAGGGATGCAAAAATCAAGTAGCGAATCATCTATCGCAGATTGAAAAAGGAGAGAAGCTGGAGGAAGAGACAAAAATTGTTATGGCATTCCCTGATGAGCATATTATGGCAATAGGAGAGGGAGTAAGCCCGTGGTATGCCGACTTAGCCAGCTATCTTGCTTGCGGTGCCTTTCCAGACGGTCTAACCTATCATCAATGCAAGAGGTTTTTTCGTGAGGTGAAAAGCTATTTTTGGGATGACCCATACTTGTTCAAAGCTTATGTCAATGGTGTGATTCGAATGTGTCAGAAAGTGAAATGACACCCATTCTAGAAGCCGGCCATGTATCACCGGTTGGGGGGCATCATAACAGTGGGTGGACTGCAGCCAAAGTGCTCCAATGCAGCTATTATTGGACAAGGTTGTATCATGATGCTAATAATTTTGTGAAAAAGTTATGACTGCTGCCAAAGGCAAGGGCGCATATCTAGGAAACATGAATTTCCATTGTCACCAATTATGGAAATATAGCTATTTGATTTGTGGGGCATTGATTTCATGGGTCCATTTGTGAGTTCATACGGCCAAAGATACATTCTAGTATTGGTGGACTACATTTCAAAGTGGGTTAAAGCAATTGCACTACCAAATAATGAAAGCAGAAGTATGACTCGCTTCATCAAGAAACATATCTTCACTCATTCGGGACACCCCGAGCGATAATCAGTGACGGAAGGTCACACTTCTATAATTTTCTCTTAAATGGTCTACTCACAAAATATGGGGTCAAACATCAGGTAGCAACCCCATATCACCAGCAGACAAGTGGCCAAGCTGAAATCTCAAATCATGAATTCAAAAGCATCCTAGATAAGACAGTGAACGCCAACCGAGCTAACTGGGTAGCAAAGCTTGATGATTCCCTGTAGGCATATAGGATGATTTTCAAATCTCCAATTGGCATGTCGCCCTATCAACTGGTTTTTGGGAAGGCATGTCACTTGCCAGTAGAACTTGAACATAGAGCCTTGTGGGCATTGAAGAGATTGAACCTCGATTGGGAGGTAGCTGCACAATCAAGGGTCCACCAGCTCCATGAGCTTGATGTGTTCCATCTGAGAGCGTATAAAAGTGCAAGACTTTATAAGGATTGCATGAAAATATGTCATGATGCCAAGATTTTACAGCAGGATTTCAAAGTGGATGACTTGGTGCTCTTGTTCAACTTAAGATTGAGGCTATTTCCAGGTAAGCTTAAGTCTAAATGGTAGGGCCCATTCAAGGTGACCCAAGTATGCACACATGGCGCCATTGAGTTAGTTGGCAAAGATAGAGAAAATTTCAAGGTGAATGGACAAAGGGTGAAGCATTACTTTGGCTGCAAAAGGAAAGTGAAGAGAATCGAGGTCATCTACCTCGATGAAGCTTAGAGACCCATATCTATGTCATGCCTCGACGTTAACTAAGGAACTTCTTGAGAGACAACCTAAGTATTTTTTTTTCTATACTTTTATTTTGAGCTTACAATTGTGTTTTGATAAAGCACATGTACACTGGTAGCATCCATGATAGAGGAGAAAAGCATGACTGAAGCTAGCAAGAAAAAGGGCAGCAATTGTGTGAACCGTACAATGCATTGTGTGGTCACATAATGCAGTGTGTGAATCACACAATAAACCAGAAAGTTGTGCGATTCAAGAAGAAAATTATGCAATTCACACAATCAATGAATTGTGCAACCGCACAATGAATTGTGCGATCCTTACAATGCACAACGAAGGGCAAAAGGGTCTTTTCAAATGTGATAATTTGTAAAGCATATAAATGTGTTTTTCTTGTCTGAAGAGGAGTAGCTAGTTTTTGGAAAGAAAAAAAAAGAAGTACGAAGAAACTCTAGTCTTGTAAATAATTTGGTAATTAATTTCATTTCACTCTTGGCATTGATTGTGTTCCATCTTGAGTTTTTGAGAATTAATGGCTAAGCAAGAGATTAACAATAGGGGTATTTACTTTTCATTTTATGACATGAATAGCTATTTCTATCTCTTAGGGGGTGTGCTTTAGAGGGAGCCTAGGTGTGCTCGGATGTGGCTCTTTAGCTTCTAATCTTAACTTTTGGTAATTGATCATTTATTTTCTTCACGTTTGCATGCTAGTTTGGGGGTTGGAAACCCTAAGAACTTTGTTTCCATCATTACTTGAGAAAGAATGAGAGGGACTAGCAAGAAGAAATAAAAGCAAGAACTTGTGAATATCATTCCTTGTAATAGTCAACACTAAAGATAGAGTGACTACTCGAGAGTTAGAGGTGGATTTTTTAAAAGACATACGTTGTGGTTCTAAAGAGCTCTAGCATAGAGGGGTTGTAGTTTGAAAGAATATAATTCTAGTGTACACCTCATCTATCCATGACCCTTGTTGAAGAAGAAGCTAATAAAGAATATTCGATGCACATCTAGGTCCCATAGCAGCACACCCTTGAGAGCGTCCTACCTTGATATTCATTACAACTAAACTAACATCTATTAGACTTTTTGAGCTCGTGAATTGGAAGTAGCTGAATCATTATTGACGATGAAAATTCTTCACCCCCCTTTTTATTTAGATCTTGTAAATACACAAAGAGGTGTGAACTGGGAAAAATGAGAATGACTCCTAACAATTATAGGTTAAATCTATAATTCTATTCTCCATGGATTCGACCCCGACTCTGAGTTGGGTAACTTTACGTATAACGACCGCGACATCTCTAAAGAGAGAGGTATAGTTGAACGTTATCCTCGATACATTACGAAATCCTTACCCTATTTTTCTCTAACTTTAGGTTATGTTTCTTTTTTTAAAACATAAAGTTTAAAAATAAAGTTTTCTTAATATCGTTCAAAGAAAAAAATTAAGTGGCGACTTTGTATTTTTCTCAAATTATTTTCTAATTTATTTAATTTTTTAATAATTTTATACTTAGCCATCACCCTTTACTTAATTTAGCTCAAACCTTAACCATGTTCTCAAATAGTAAAAATTTGAACGACTGGAGTTAAACTTTCATATAATCAAGCAATTATCATATCTCTTGTTATATAATATTTGAAACTCAATACTCTTCTCTTTCAATTAGTAAGGTTTTCATAAGAGAATTTATATTTTGCAAATGTAGCCAAAATACGCTTGTTTTTAAATTCATGTAATCTTTAATGATTTTTGCAACATAACAAATATTTTTAATTAATCATATTTTAAGAGAGAAAAATTGGTATAACCCATTTAGGGATGTTCCTGAGGTGGCTTAAGAACCTTCCTCGGCACATTATAGAATCCTTATCCAGATTCCTTTAACTTTGAGTTTTGTTCTTGTTAAAGTTTTCTTAATTTATTTAAAAAATTAAGTGACTGCTCTATTATTTCAAAATTATTTCACGATTGGCCTAAATTTCAGAACTTTTTGACACTTAGACATTTTTACTTTATTGTCCTTAAAAAACTAATATGTTTTTCCTTTATAGTAAGTAAGAAATGGAAGTAAAACAACTATTTACTCCTAAGTTTGACATTTCGTCTGAATGAATTAGTCGGAGTAAGGTAGAGGAGGACCTGTAAAACTTTCTGGATGAGGTAGTGAAGATATTGGATGTTATGGAGATTAAGGGGGTGGGTAGAGTTGAGCTGGAATCTTACCATCTTAAAGATGATCCTCATATATTTTTCACCAGTGGAAGGAATGTAGAGATTCGCATGTTGCTCCAGCTACCTTGGAGATGTTTGTTGAGTCTTTCATATAGAGGTTCTTCTATAATGTGTTGTGAAAATCAAAGTAGTGGAATTCATGAACCTTAGGAAAGGTTTGATATCTTTCAAGGAGTATGGCTTAGGTTCACACAGTTGTCTAAGTATGCTTCTAAAATTGTTAATGATCCTAGGGCAAGGATGAATAAGTATGTCCATGGTATTAATGATTCGGTAAATAAAGTGTGCAAAACTATAATGTTGATTGTATATATGAACGCTGCCTGGCTCATAGCATACTCAAAACAGATGGAAGAGAAAAAGATTAAGAAAAGGGAGAGGCTGACAAGAGAGTTCCATTTGGGGAAGTATGATCAGAGGCAACAATTGACATATGGTGGGGGAGGGGCAATAGGCCTCTATATTAGGATAGTATATAACACCACATTCTTCTTTCTCTAGTGCACTGACTTTGAGACCTGTACCCCATATAAGTTTAGTAAATGGAATCCACCCAGGACTAAGTCCCAGAGTACTACACAATTATTTTGATGATAAATCCTACATGCAGCCATGTGGGAAGAATAAGCCAGAGATGTAATTAGCTTGTCAAGATGGTTGTTTTAGTTGTGGCTAGAGGGTTCACAGGTTGAGGGAGCATCCAATGGACATAAAGGGAAATCAGAGTTCTAGCAGAGCTCAATCATCAGTATTAGCAGCTATTCCAACCCTCCCTACTTTGTAGGGTGCTACTTCTTCTACCGGTGGCGTCCAGTGCCAAAACTTTTTATACGCACTTAGATCCCAACAAGACCAAGAAGAGTCTCTTGATGTTGTCACTGGTATGTTGTAACTCTTCTCCATAGTTTATTTTATTCTATTATAACTGGGGTGACATTGTAATTTTTTTTACACCTTATGTTGTTGTGAGACTTAGAGTCAGTATTGAAAATCTCTATGAGCCATTTTTGGTTTCTATTCCAGTTGGTGATTACATAATTTCTTAAAAGGTCTATAGGAATTGCCCAATATTAGTTTTTGAGAAAGTCACCTCTAGAAATTTAATAGAGTTAGATATGGTAGATTTTGATGTCATCCTCGGCATGGATTGGTTGAACTCTTTCTATGCCCTGGTTGACTATAGAACTAGAATAGTTAAGTTTCATATTTTCAGTGAGTTAGTTCTTGAGTGGGGAGGTATCTCAATCGTGCCTAAGGGTTATTTTGTATCCTACCTCAAGGCAAGAAAGATGATATCTAATGTTTGTATATATCACTTGGTTAGGGTTAAGGGATGATTGAGGAGTACTATAGGAAACTCATTAACCATTGGAACCTACTATACCACCAATAGGAGAACCAACCCCGTAGTCCGAAGTCGAAGCGGAGGACTACTATATCAAATGCGGAAAGTACACGTATACTAAGCAAAAGATAAATAAATGCAGAAGTGTTAAGAATCAACAAATACCCAAAACCTAGTATCAGTGTCAAATGAACCACTAGTTACAGAAATAAAAAATCAAAGACATATTTAATACAACTATGTCTCCAAAATACATGGAGATCAAATAGAAATGTCAAATCCAAAGAAAATCAGGAAAAAGTCGGATGCCAAGCTCACCCTAAATCCCTGAAGTAAAAAGTAAACTGCACGAATAGCTGGTTGTAAACATGGTCGGGAACCTGTACTCAGATCTACACATGTGCAATGTAGTATGAGTACAAGCTGTCGACAAAACCCATATCCAGTAGGTTTCAAGGGCCCACTAGCCACATAACAGTAATAAAAGCAATAAAAATGGAATACAATAAAGGGGTCACGAAATAAATTAGCACAATAAGGGAAGGTAGCTACTCAACTAGGAATCAAGTGACTAATAAACATATATCGATAGCTAATCATATAATAGGATCTCAGGTAAGGAAGGAAGATGTACATGGAATCCTTGCAACAATATATGTGAATAACAATGCAATAATCAGGAGTCAAAAGAAGACAAAAGTAGAACATGGACGGTATACCAATAACCTCAAGTAAAAGAGTAAGTGACTGAACAAGAGTGAAAGGCACAAAATCCTACATAGCATGATATAGAAATTAACCAACTATTACAATTAAGTAGTAATAGGAATAATTACGTAAAGAAAACAAATGATGAAAATTCCCCCAAAAAGTTGTGCAGCGTACACAGAAACACGCTCACCTATAGGCATCCATATACTACTAGGGGTGCACTGAAGAAAGCAAGTGCGGAAAAGTAAATGCACAACATGAATTAACTAGTCCCATGTACGAATCTCCTCTGGTACCCGTAGGCCCATCAGGGAGAACCCATGGAACATAAAGTAAATACTCTCGTTATATCACTCCTCTATAACGTCACCAAGTAGATCTCTAATGTCATCAACTCCTAACATCCCAAATCTCAGAGCCTCAAATGTCTCTAGTCTGGCATCTTGTGCCTCATATCAATAGTTTCATCAAGCTCTGCTCGATATGTTAAGGCGTTCAATGCCTGTATATCATCATATCACAAAAAGTCCTCAATAGATTAGGTATCCTCATGTTTCCATAACCAGTAGCACGAAAAGTTTCAAAAAGATGTACATATTGCCGTACGATGATGGACTCAAGTACCAGCGGCTGTACTCACTACCGAACGTTGTAGTTCTCAAGTCCTATAATTTATTAATCAAATGTTATTTCCCAGTGCCAGGATGTGAAGCCTGGACTAAAATAAGTAAGAATAGTATTACTGGGTGCTCGATACAACGACGAGTCCAAAATAGTTAAAAAGCTATTTATTTATATTATTATGGAATATTCTAATTAATGAATCGTTATTCATCATCATTACTCAAATCAATGTCTAGCCTGTACGGCTTAATAATCAAGTGGTGATACTGACCCAGCCCCAATGCACTCTCATCAGAGCCAAAGGACCAACTTCTCATTTCATGAATGCAAAACACATCAACAAGTATAAATATAAACATATGATCCTGTAATATCAACATTCTATGCGCAACACTTGTATCTCTAGTCAAATTTTAAGTCATAGGAACCTTATCAACTAGACACCAAAATATAAATATCAACATGGGATGGACAAAAGAATGGTACAGGATTACTATATCCACCTAATTACCCAAACTATGGATGATATTTAGTACAATTAATAAAGCTATAAGCCCAGAGATGGGCCCACTGAGCCTACCTGTCGTCCGACAATAAAGCGCTACAATGCCACTATCTTACTCCGAATGATGTCAAACGATCTCCAAATGATATAAAACTTGTGCCAACATATTCTATATGTTAATACGAGTCTAAAGGTATATTTTATGCTAAATTCCAGAATGGGCCTAAAATTAGGCCTAAATGAGCTAACGAGACCTGCTCGCTGAAACTAAAATAAACTTTACCACAGGGGTACCAATGTCATTAGGAACCCATTATTTAAAATTGAGCACAATTCAAGTGCGGGAAGGTCTTCAAAACATCCCCGACAAATCAGACCTTAACGGGGTTAAAAATGCGCTTTTGAGGAATTAGACGTTGGAGTTTCGATATTTAATTGATACTAGAAGCAATGTATACTCATGTAATGAAGAATTACTTGATAATATACGAATTATGGAATGATTTGATTGACTTTACCAATTGGCATTCATCGATGGAGGAACCTAAGAATTTACGAATCAAAAAAGAGAAGAAGGACTTACCGGAAGAGGGGACGGTGCAAGGAATTGTTTGAGAATGTTATCTTCGATATTGGAATGGTTATGCTCAAGTTTCTACCTTGGAAGAAGAGAGAAACATCGTATTTTTGGTTTTCTAAATGGAAGGGCTGAAGGGCTACAGTTATATAGATTTTCTACTACAACCACGGGGCGCGTCACTGGGGAAACCTTACTGGTGCGACCTCACTGGCGCAACCTCACTGGTGTGAACTCGCTGGTGCGACCTCGCATGTGTGAGAAAATTGGGCCTAGGGGAAAAGTCATTGGGGAGAGTCCGTAGCTGTAGGGGAAACTTCACAGGTGCAATC
>JBDJHY010210181.1:0-11428 GCA_039654485.1 Withania somnifera | reverse complement strand
ATTCAATTAATTACAAGTCCCTATGGGTACGATATCCGGTTCGAAAGAGCTACTGTATTACTTGTACGATCGCGTACACTTGCGTATGCGTTTGGACGCAACATAAGCCTCAAATTTGCATTACGGTGGTCAAATTTAGTAACCGTCGTCAGAGACGGCGGTCCGCCATTTTCATTGGCTGGCCGCTGTTCTTGGCAGTAGCTAACAGGTTATCATCAATTAGGGATGGTGGTTCGCCGTCTTGAGCAGTGTGCTCGATCAACTTTCTAGCCTGCATGGAGATTTGGTGCTGATACGGCAGTCACTTTTTTTCCGCTATGCAACACTTCATTTCTTCCAATTTCGCATTTTAGCTTCTGTTCGCTTGGTTTATTCCAAAAGATATGCATTTACCTGAAATATTCACCAAACTAACATCAGAATTTGGTACAATGATGACGAAAAAACGTAACTTAACTATGCATTTGGATGTAATGAGTGGTGTTTTAGCCACTCATCACTACCATAAATTTATGGTGTAGTTAAAGATTATAAAAGGAATGTGAGACTTCAACGGGGGTTATCTTCCACCCCTGTATCCAAACCCTCAAGTTTTAAGTTGAGAATTTCAAACTAGTAAGTTCTAGGGTTATCCAATTCATGTTGTATGTTGGGATTTTCCTTCCTCGAATGATCCTTGATGTTAGTATACTACCTATAGAAGTTTTATGCTCTTAAAATTAAAGAGTTATATTTATGAGAATTGTGATAGAAACATAAGACATGATAAGTTTTTCATAAATTGATAAGCCTTTTAGCACTAAATTATGTTTGTAACAAGAGTAAAAAATTCATGATTTTTACTTGATTTTTATGAAGTATTAATCTTGATTTAGAGCTGATAAGAAGAACCTTGATGTTTTGGTTGAGTATTTAAGTCAAATTATAGTCAGGAACCTCTAAAATATGTTCTAAATACTTGAATTACAATTTATAAGAAGAATGAGTATGTTTATGATGATGAAATAATGTCAATAAGACAGATGTTACTTTGTTAGTTGGTAATTTTCCACTAGTCAATAGAATAATAATTAAGAATTCGGGGAGGATTAATAGCACTGAGAGGATTTGGGTTAAAGGACCTTATCCCTTAACCTACGTGGCCAAGCATAGGATAATGTTACCACCCAATGAGGCATTCTATAAAGACTTCTGAAGTACTTAGTGGATACATTAGGAAACCTAGCACCCTCTACCTTGGAAAGGTATTGGTAACCCCTTCATCAGGGTGAATAATGTGCTAGATTTTGTAGCTAAATGCACAGAGTATGTCGGTTAAAGAAACTCCCAATGATGTTAAATGTCAACCTAGAATAAGAAGATTTTTATAAGGTTTTAACCAAATATTTATTTACCTTGTTTATAATAATGTATCGTTAGACTTTTTTTTCTGAGCTTTACTTATGTTCTTAAAGATAAAATTTTATTATAAACTTATGGTCTTATAGAACATTTCTTATTAAAGTTTGTGGTATGAAATTTACTTGTTAATGCATTGCATAGCTTAGTTCATGTCATAAATTTGTTGAGGATATTGGTATATCATGTTCATGTTACCTTCCTACATGCTCAATAAATCCGAAGTATTAACGTATACTTTAAGCCTCCAAGATTTTACCATGCCTATCTGGCTAGCTATCTGCACACTCAAGGTTGACCAGAATTTGCAGCTCAGTGACCTGTTGAGGTCTATCTTCCTTGGAGTTATATTTATGCTTTAATAGAGCTTGATACATTATTAGATTTCATTTTTAAGGCTATCTAGGGACTTTTTCTTTCATCCTAGTCCTTTAGATTGTAGTGGCTTTCTGACAGACATTTGTAGTGGATTTGGAGTTTAGTTTTAGGATTTTTATTCAGAACTTATACATTTGATTCTTGTGATAATCCATCATTTCTTTATTTAATATACTGCTTCCACTGAGTGTGTGAGTGAGTAGTTTTATGTTAGATCTAAGGGTTCTTCCAACGTCACTTGGTGGCTTCGGATGCATTGTCGCATCCAGGGGTGAACTCGAGGTATTACAAACTTAGTATAAGAAAATTATGTTCAAGTTTCATATGATTTCTTCAAGTATTTATTAGGTAGAGTCTCTTTTATAGGTGTGAATCGCAACACACTTATAACTGAGAGATTGTTGATTATTTAGGAAATTTTCCCTTTTTCATGTATTTCATACTTTAGAATTTAACATCGAGAAATATTTTATAACTCATGCTTTATACATTTCAAATCATGTCTCCTAGAAGACAGTCAGCCCTTCAAGCCAGAGAGCAGAATCATCCAGTTCAAGCTCATCCATTCCAAAGCCTCATCCAAACAACATCAATGCAAATAAGTATAGAGATGATGTCCGGTTGCTTGCCCAGACTTTCACTACTCAGGCCCAATAATAAATAGCATGCCCTATAATTTATCCAGTTGTTTAGGATGCTAATGCAGTTAGAGTGTGAGAGTTCCTTCGGACAATCCCTCAAGAGTTTCACAGTTCTAGAGTGCCAGAGGATATGGAGAACTTTATCTATACAGTTTTTTCTAGACATATGATATCATAAAGGCAGTTGATGTTGATAGGGTAGATGTTTGTATTAGCTAAATGATGTTTCCAAATCATGGGAAAAGTAGCGGAAAAATAATAGGTTAGTAGGTGCATCTCCTCCTTCGTGGGAAGATTTTAATGAGTCTTTTATAAGAAGATTCTTTTAGGGAGAAAAAAGGATGAGAAGACTCATGTGTTTTGAGTTTAGATAAAGCCTCCATGTCGGTTGTTGAAGATGGGTGAAATCCACCCAGATGTCTCGGTATGTCCCAAAGGAAGGAAAAGCAACTATTTTGAATAGTGATATAGACATTGGTAGATTGATGTTTCATTTAGAGTAGACTTAATATAATAAGTCTAAGCAAAGAGAGAGCCACAAAAGTAAGAAGGACAGACTGTATACTGAGAGTTTATCTAGCATAAGTCTGGTGGAGGGCATAGGTCACAGCAGTAGAAAAGAGTTTTAGAGCCTCCAGACCCTTTATTAGCTAGTATCCCTTGGTGGAACTTTCTACCTTATCAGAGTTAGCAGAATTGGGCAGTTAAGTCTTTTTCTCAAGGTAGTACTATTGAAGGGCGTATTAATCCTGTTTGTCAAAAGTGTGGTACGAACCACTTGGGTCAATGCTGTGTTGGGAATTATGGATGTTTTGGATGTGGCCATCTTGGTCATAAGATATAGGACTATCCCTCGAGTAGTTATCACGCATATGGTATTCTAGGTCATAGATAGAGAGATTGCCCTACAATCAGACAGGGTGGTAGTAGGTTTTGAACTACTCCTTCTGCAATAGTACCAGCAACCTACCTAGCTCAGTAGGGCACTTTGAGTACTAGTGATAGTCAGTATCAGAATCAGTTGCATACATTGTGATCTAGGCAGGATCAAGACCAGTTAATTGATGTTTTTACAGGTATATTTTGGGTTCATGATATTAATGTGCATGCTTTGTTAGAACCTGGAGCTACCCTATCATTTATTTCACCTTATGTGTCTGGTCATCTTAAATTCAACCTCTAGAGTCTATTTGAACCTTTATCTGTCATCCAAGCCAGTTAGCAATTTTATCATAGCTAAGAGAGTCTACCGTAATTGTACAGTTTCAATTCTGAATTAAGTTATTCTAGCTGATCTTCTTGAGTTAAATATAGTATATTTTGATATCATTCTTGGTATGGGTTGGTTTATTTCATGTTATGCAATTGATGACTGTAGGACTAAAGTTTTCAGTATCCAGTTTCCTAATGATCTAGCTCTTTAGTGGGAAGGGTAGTGTAGTTGTTTCGAAGGGTAGGTTTTCATATCTTACTTGAAATCTAAAAATATAATCTCTAATGAGTATATCTAAAACTTACTCCAAGTTAAGGACTCTAAGTCTAAGACTCCTGACATACAGTAAGTTCTTGTAATCAAAGAGTTTCCTAATGTCTTTCTGGAGGATCTACTCAGAGTTTCCTAGATTAAAAAATATTTTGAAATAGACCTCATTCCTAGTACTCAACCAATCTTAGTTTCTCTATATAGAATGGAACCATCAGAACTCAGAGAGTTGAAAAAACCAGATAGCAGACCTTCTAGACAAGGAATTTATTTGGCTCAGCGTGTCTCCCTTGGGTGACCCTATCTTATTTTTCGAAAGAAACGCAGTTCCCTTCGAATGTGTATATATAACCATCAGGTAAAAAAAATCACAATGAAGAATACATATCCTATCCTGAGGATTGATGACTTATTCTATTATCTTTAGGGTAATAACAATTTACTAAAAATTGATCTCTATTTTGTCTATAATTAGCATAAAGTTAGGGAGAGTGATATTCCAAAGATATCTTTCAAAACCATTTATATCCACTTCAAGTTCGTGGTCATGTGTTTCGACTTGACTAATGCTCCATCGTCCTTCATGGACCTTATAAATAGGGCGTTCAAGGAATACTTGGACTTGTTTCTAATTTTCTTCATTGATGACATTCTAGTTTATTCTAAAAGTGAGGAGGAGAATGCATACCATCGTACAGTTATTTTTTAGATTCTTAGATACCATCAGCTCTATGAAAAAAAAATTCTCCAGGTGTGATTTTTCGCTAAAATTTATTTTCTTATTGGTTCATGTCATCTTTAGTGAGGGTATTGGAGTGGATTCACAGAAAACTGATGCTCTTAGAAACAGGCCTAAACTCATCTCTCCTTCAGATACTTATAGATTCCTGGGTTTAGCTGGGTACTATTGCAAATTCATTTAAGGATATTTTTAATAGCCTATCTTTTGACCTGGTTGGTTTATAAGAAGGTTAAAATTGAGTGGTTAGACCAGTATGACTAGAGTTTTCAAGAGTTGGAAACCTGATTGAATTCAACTCCAGTATTAACTTTGCTAGAGGGTTCAGTGGATTTGTAGTGTATTGTGATGCTTCCTCAGTTGGAACTTGAATATGTATTGATGTAGTATGGTAAGGTTGTATTGTATGCATCTAGGAAGCTTAAGGTTCATAAGAAGAATTCTCCTACTCGTGATCTTGAGATGACAGTTGTTGTTTTTGCCTTAAATATTTAGAAGCATTATCTGTATGGATTTGCATGTATATGTCTTCGCTAATCGTAAGAGTCTTCGATATGTTTTTTAGTAAATAGATTTTAATCTTTGTCAGAGAAGGTAGTTAGAGTTATTAAAAGACTATGATATAAGTGTGACGTACTATTCGAGTAAGGCCAATGTAGTGGTTGATGCGCTTAACAGGTTTTCTATGGGTAGCATGACCCACAATGATAAGGATAAAAGGGAGTTAGCTAGAGAGATCTATAGGATTGCACACCTTGGAGTGAGATTGGTGCTGAGGATAGGGGTATGTTAGTACATAATGCTTCTGAAATATCTCCGGTTGTTAAGGTGGAGGAGAATCAAGATAGTGACCTAGTCTTGATTCTGTTGAAGAGTGTAGTTCATAAGTAGAGGTTCAGTTTTTCTCCTAAGAAATAGATGGTATGCTCCGTTATCATGGTCGCCTTTGTGTTCTAGATATTGATGGGATGAGATAGAAGATGTTGTCCGAGCTTTATAGTTACAAATATTCCATTCACTCTAGTTTCACTAAGATATATAGGGACCTGAGAGAGGTCTATCGGTGGAATGGGATAAAGAAGAACATAGCTCATTATTTGGCTAAGTCTTCTAATTGTCAGCAAGAGAAGATAGAGTACTAGAAGTCAGTAGGTGAGTTGAAAAATTTTGAGATTCCAGTATGGAAGTGGGAGGTAATTAACATGGACATAATCATTAATCTACCTCATACCCAGAGGCATGATTTGGTAGGGTTGATAGTAGACTGTATGACTAAATCAGCTCACTTTCTACTTGTTCATACCAGTTATTTAGCAGAACAGTATGGGACGATTTACCTTTGGCATACTTTAGGATGCATAGGGTGCTTTGTCTATTTTTTCTAATCGAGTTATACATTTTACATCACAGTTCTCGATATCTTTTTAGAGGGGTATTGGTTCCTATTTTCACCTCAGTACAACATCTTACCAGTAGAAAGATAGTAAGGCTAAGAGGATCATTAATACGTTAGGATATAATGAGGAAGTGTGCAATCAACTTCAAAGGTAGCTGGGTTGACCACTTTTTGTTGATAGAGTTTGCAAACAACAACAATTATCACTCCAGTATTCAGATTGGCCTATTTGACACTATTATAGGATGAGGTTCAAATCTCTCTTTGGATAGTTTGAGGTAGGTGAGTCAATGGATATAGTGCCAGATCTTGTGCATGATGCGACTCAAAAAATTTAGATCATCAAAGTAGACAAAAGTCGTATGCAGTTATGAGGAGGAGAGAAGTAGCGTTTGATGTTGATGATTGTTTGTTCTTGAAGGTTCTCCAATGAAAGGATTCATATGATTCATCAAGAAAGAAAATCTTAGTTTGTATTATATCGGTCTATATCAAACTATGAGAAAGGTTGGTAATGTAGCTTATGAGCTAGACCATATAGCTAAGCTAGTAGTGGTTTATTCGTTCTTTCATTTATCTATGTTGAGAAAGTGCATAGCAGATCCTTATTTGGTAGTTCTAGTTAAGAGCATCAGTTTTAGAGATAGATTGACCTATAAGGGGGTCCCAATTCAGATCTTAGATCAACAGGTTTGTAAGCTTAGAAATGAAGAAGTAGTGTTAGTCAAAGTTCTGTGGAGAAATTTTTCAGTTGAGAAAGCTACATGGAAACAGATACAGACTTGATGAATAGATACACACACTTGTTTCCCCCTGGCCGCATTTCAATCTAAGGTAATAGCCTCTTCGTTCATATTTATTCCTTTATCAGTGGTATGTTGCCATGTATGAGTCCATTGAGTGTATTTATGCTTTACATGTATAATTCATGGTAATTGAGTTGAGTGATTAGATTTTTCATAATTAATACATGTTGTTTAAGTAGTCAGTAAGTCAATTCTCATAGTAAATCCCATTAGTGACAGTTAAATCTTTCATTCGAGGACTAATGATCTCAAGGGGAGATATTATTATACCCCCAATATATTTCCTTGTATTTTATGTGTATTTCATGTTTTTGATGAGTGAAACAATGTTTATAACCCATTCAAAAGTCTAGGGGAATGGTAATCATTTCCACATGTTAATAAGTGTTTTTAGACGTGTAGAAACCCATAATGTCACTTTTTGAAGTGTAGTGTGATGCCAAATATGGAACCTTTGATTTAAGTTTGCAGAGTGAAAATTACTGATTCCAAACGTAGAAGTATACATGAAAATTTTAGAGGTTTGGCGCGTTGGCTAACGTGGCCCATTTTATTGTATTTTTTCCTAATTTTATTTGTTTTTCAATGTTATTTAGGTCTTTTTACCCTACTATTTTATGGATATATGTCGTTTTATATACAATTAGGGGATTAAAACACTTTGGTTAAATTTATATTCCAAAAAGACCCCTAAGCTCAAACACTTCCACAAAATCAAATCATAAGACAAGGGAAAGAAAAGAAAGAAAACATGTGTCATCCTCAACTTTCCTCTTTCAAGGATAGTGTTCTTCAAGCTTCAAGAACTTCTTTACATCATCAATTTGTGGTATATTAAAGCTCTTAAAATACATATGGGACTTACACAGGGGTTTTCTTCCACCCTTGTGTCAAAACCCTCTAGTTTTCAGTTGAGAATTTCAAAATAGTAGGTCTAGGGCTATCCAATTCATATAGTACGTTGAGATTTTACTTCCTCACATGATCCTTAATATTATTAATTAAGTTATTTAATGTTTTTCATACTATTTATTGAAGTTTCATGCCCTTTTACCTTAAGATTCATATCTATGAGAATTGTGATAGAAGCATGAGACATGATAAGTTTTGCATAAATTGATAAGTTTTCAATGCTAAAGTATGTTTATAGCAAGATTCATAAATTCATAATTTTTACTTAATTTTTATAAATTATTAAGCTTGATTCTCTGCTAATAAGAAGAACTTTGATGTTTTGTCTTTATGAGTATTTAAGCTAAATTTGTAGTCAGAAATTTCTAAAAAATATTTTAAATACTTGAATTATAATTTGTAAGAAGAATGGACATGTTTATGAAGTGGTAAAATAGTGTCAATAAGACAGATGTTACTTGGTCCATTGTTAATCTTCAACTGATCAAAATAAGAAGAAGCAACAAATAAATGTTAATGAAAGTTTTGGGTAGAAGTATTGGTACCGATACGATTCGATTCAAAGGCCCTTATCCTTAACCTATGTTGTCAAGCGTAGGATAATGTTACCACCTAATGAGGCAATCTATGAAGCATTTATGAAGTACTTAGTGGATCCACTAGGAAACTGAGCACCTTTTATCCTGGTAAGGTATTAGGACCCCTCCAGTAGAGGGAATTATATGTTGGAATTTTTAGCTAAATGCATAGAGTATGTTGGTCATGAAAACTCCCAATGATGTTAAATGTTAGTCTATAATAAGAAGATTAACAAAAATATTTTAACTAAGTGTTTATTTAAGTTGTTAAATCTAATGGATCATGAGATGTTTTACTAAGCCTTACTTATATTTCTGAAGGTAAAGTTTTTATTATAAACTAATGATTTTGCACAATATTGCTTATCGAAGATTGTGGTATGAAGTTGAACTTGTTCATGCATTACATATCCTAGTTCATGGCATATTTTAGTTGAGCACATTTTATTTCTTGTTCATGTTACCTTCCTATATGATTATTACATCCGAAGTACCGATGCATATTTTATGCTTACATGCTTTTACCATGCAAATTCGTCTAGCCATCTGCAACTTAGTGACCAACTTGGTGAGTTTTCATTGGTTCAAAAGCTAGCTTCTTTGGAGTTATCTTTATGCTTTATTAGAGCTTCATACTTTATTATATTTTTTTTGTCAAGACTAGTTAGGGACTTCTCCTAGAAACCTAGTTTATATATTCTAGGACTGTCGGACAGACAAATGTAGTAGATTTAGAGTTTGGTTTTAGTATTTTTATTTAGAACTTATATATTTTATTCTTGTGGTAGATCCCATCATTTTTTAATTTGATACATTGCTTTCGATGAGGGTGTGAGTGAGAAGTTGTATGCCAAATACAAGGGTGGTTTTAGGATCATTTGGTGACTTTAGATGCCTTGTCACGTCCATTGGTGAACTCGGAGCGTGACACTTATGCATGAAGATAGGTTTTAAAGTAATCTCCATATGTGTTGTAATACCTCTAACAAAATTTTACTTTGTATCTATGTGCTTACTCTTACTATGATACTTAGGATCTTTAGTATAAGTTATCTCTGCTTGTCTATCACAAAAGAGTTGTACTGGATCCATCAGTATTCAAATGATCCTTAAGTGTTTCATGAATTTCTTTAGCCACACATCTTCTTGTATTGTTGAAGAACATACAATGAACTCAGCTTCCATAGTTGATAAAGCTATGTATGTTTGTTTATTTCTACTCTAAGAAATGGTACCATTATTAAGCAAAAACACATAACCAGAAATGGAATTTCTGTGATCTAAGTCTCTATCCCAGTCATCATAGAGTAGCCTAACAACTGTAAGTCATTCCCTTGATAACATAATTTATAAAGAGCAGTACCCCTTAAGTATTGCAAGATTCTCTTAACAAATTTCAAATTTGATTGACCTGGATTGGAATGATAACGTCTTATAAGACCCATTACTTAAATAAATGTTGGGACGTGTACATAATATTACATACATTAAAATCCCAATTGCATTCAAATATGGGACCCTTTTCATAATTTTTTTTTCACTTTGTGTTTCAGGACATGTTCCTAGGCTTAAATGTTCACATTTAGCTGTAGGGTGTCCATTGATTTACAGTCTTTTATCCTAAATCATTGTATAATCCGTTCAATTTATGTCTTTTGATAGATCAATTAAGTTCTTAGAACGATCTCTATGAAGTTTAACTCCAATGATGTATTTTCCTTCACTCAAATCCTTCATTTAAAAATTTAAGGGATAATCAATATGTTATAGCATTTCAAAAAAGGATTATTTCCAACTACTAGTATATTAGCCAAGGAACAATAATACAAAATTAGTTTCACACATCTTAATATATATACATTAGTTATCATCAATCATACTAAAGTCAAAAGACGTAATATCTCGATGAAATATTAAGTACCACTATTAAGATGATTGTTTGAGTCTATAATTAGACCTTTTGAGCTTGCACACATTGCGCTCTTGACAATTTAGGATGAAACCTATTGGTTGTTCCATATAAATTTCTTTATCTAGTTCTCTATCAATAAATGTGGTCTTTACATTTATTTAATATAACTTCAAGTTCATACTTGCAACTATAGCTAGAATTAGTCTAGTAGAACAAAATCTCACAACAGGTGAGAACGTATTCCCATATTAAATACCCTCTTGTTTGTGTGAACCCCGTAGCCACTAAATAATCTTTATACATCCAATTAAACCATATGCCTTCCTTTTAATTTGTAGAACCAATTTATTCCTAATTGTTTTTCAACTTCGCAGAAGATCGACTAAATCCCACACATTATTTGTCTTCATGGAATCCATTTCCTCCTCCATTGCATTCATCCATTTATCCTTAATAGGGGATAACGGAAACTCTTGTACAGAATTAAGATCTCCATCATCATACGGAGTAACTATTAATGTTTCCCCATCAATACTAAAATGATGTTGGGGAATATTTCCTATTATACTTCTGTCCAATTGTGCCTCTTGGGAAGTATTCTCCAAATGTGTAATTCTTCCACTTAGATTAGAGGAGAAGGTACAACTTTTTGTTCCTCACTCCTTTGATCTTGAAGATTCTCTAGCGGATCCAAAACATCATAAAATGACACATGTCTAACAATATCACCTCTACTAGGAAATTCTGTCTTTATAAATGTCACATCTGGTGACTCAAGCTTTGTTATAATTCCATGTTCATTTTATCCAATAAAGATATAACCATTTGATTGTTTTGAATAGCCCATGAAGATGAATTTCTTTCCCTATGGGCCAAACTTCCTATATATATGAGAAAAATCATGCACATATGTTGCAGACCCAAGGTGGCAATTTATTTAAGTGAGGTTTTCTAACGGCCCGTAATTCATAAGGTCTGAAAGTAACAAATTTAGAAGGAACATAGTTAAACATAAAGGATGAAAACATCAATGGATCTCCCCAAAACAAAATTGACAAGTTAAACTGCGCCATCATAAACCTAACCATTTCAAGCGAAGTTCTATTTCTTCGCTTGACTACTCCATTTTGTTGAAAGTATATCAAAATTGTTAACTGTCTTACAATTTCATTTTCATTATATATA
>JBDJHY010210170.1:0-11429 GCA_039654485.1 Withania somnifera | reverse complement strand
TGCAAAACATCATGTATTTATCATAAATTATCATGAGGGTCATTACAATAGGGGTAGTGGTGCTCTAGGTCATGGTGCTTCTCAGCATGGTAGAGGTGGTGGTCGTGATGGATGTTATGAGGGTGGCCTTGATTGAGGGGCCACCATTATTTTTATGCTATTCTAGATAGAACCAAGGTAGAGGTCTCTGATGATGTTGTTACAGGTACCATTTCTGTATGCTATAATCCTTTTTTGGCTTTATTTAATCCAGGATCTACTTGCTGTTATGTATCATATTATTATTTGACTATGGATAGTGAGCTATTTCCTATGCCATTATCTGTCTCTGACCTAATAGGTAATTCTTTAGTAGTGGATCGTGTTTTAAGATCTTGTTCTGTGATTATTGGATATTTCGAGACTGGGGATGATTTGATTCTATAGGATATGGTTGATTTTGATGTGATTATACAAATGGAATGGTTATCACCTTATAGAGAGGTCATGGATTATTATTCGATGACTGTGACCTTAGATATGCCTGATATACCCCTAATTGTGTGGCAGGGTTCAGCTAGTCACGCATCAATGGAGATTATTTCTTGCCTTCAGGCTAGTTGCTTAGTCTCTTGGGGTTGTTTGGATTATATTGATTATGTGATAGATGTGTGATTTGTTTGTTCTTAGACTGAATTAGTACTTGTTGTTTGTGAGTGTCTTGATGTGTTTTCAATTGATATCCTTGACCTACCACCTGAGTGAGAAATTGATTTTGGTATTGATTTAGAGTTGGGAACCTGGCCCATTTCCATTTCTCCTTATCATATCTCAAGACTCAAATTTAGAATTTTCTAAATATGAGTTTTATTCAGCCTAGTGTCTCCTCTTGGGGTGCTCTTGTTCCGTTTATGAAGAAGAAAGATTGTTCTATACATATGTGAATTGATTATAGGAAGCTTAATGGTGTTACCAAGAAGAATAAGTATCCTATGCCTCATATCGATGATTTGTTTGACCAACGTTAGGGTTCATCCAATTTTTCTAAGATTGATTTGTGATCAAGGTAACATCAATTAAGGATTTAGACTAAGGATATCCCAAATACAAAATTTAGTACACGACATGGTCATTATGAGTTCTTTGTGATGTCTTTTAGGTTGACTAAGGTACCTATAACTTTTATGGATTTAATGAATCTGCGGTCATACCTTACCTCAAATCCTTTGTGATTATGTTCGTCGATGACATATTGGTATATTTGAGGAGTGTAGAGGATCATCAAAGGCACTTGCATATTATTTTTCATATTTCAAGAGACCATCAACTTTATGCCAAGTTCTCAAAGTGTGAGTTCTTGCTTAAGTCTGTTGCATTTCTGGGTTGTGTGGTGTCTAGAGAGGGTATTATGGTGGATTTGACTAATATTACTGCTGTTTGTGATTGTCCTAGATCGATTACTCCTACAAAGATTCACAACTTTGTTGGGGTTGCTGGTTACTATCATTGGCTTGTTGAGGGTTTCTTTTCTATAGAAAAGCCATTGACTAAATTAACTAGAAAGGAAGTTTTTTCCAATGGTCAGATGAGTGTGAGACTTTCTTTCAGAGTCTTAAAACTCTTGACTTCTGCTCCTTTTTTGACATTACCGATTGAGGGTCAAAGTTTTGCAGTTTATAGTGATGCTTCTGGTATTGGTTTGGGTTGTGTTATGATACATCATGGTTGTTTGGTTTCTTGTGCTTCTAGACAATTAAATACTCACAAGCTCTACTACCCCACTTATGACTTGGAGTTGGTAGCGGTAGTTTTTGCACTCACTATTTGGCATCTCTATCTTTATGGAGTTCATTATGACATCTTTACTAATTATCATAAAATTTAGTATATTATAAGTCAAACGGAGCTTAATGATTGCCAATGTAGATGGATTGAGATGCTAAAGGACCATGACATTTCTATCATATATCATCAAGGGCAAGCAAATGTGGTAGCGAATGCCCTGAGCTGGAAGGCGATAAGTCTAGGTAGTTTGGCATCATTGTAAGTTTCTAAGAGGCTGTTAGATTTAGATGTTTAATATTTTTCTAACCTATTGGTTCAACTCAACATATCTAATTCAGGCCATGTGGTTACTAGAATTAAGGCTTGTTCCCTATTGATAGATCAAATTCATCAGTTCCATCTTGAGGATCTAGACTTAACCAAAATTCATAATTGCTTGTTAAGGGATAATCCCCACAACATTGCTTTGGGTCTCGATGGTATTTTGGTTTTGATGGTCAAGTTTTTGTTCCCCAGGTGGATGACTTGATTCAGTTGATTCTACGTGAGGCCCATAGTTCCTATTGTTTTGTTATTCTAGGCGTGACCAAGATATATAGAGATTTGAGACAAGTATACTGGTAGAGTGATAGAAAGAGGGATATATCTAAGTTGGTGTATCAGTGCTTGAACTGTTAGTAGGTTAAGTTTGAGCATCGGAACTAAGGTGGGTTGATGCAACAACTTTTCATTCCTGAGTAGAAGTAGGAGAATATTACCATGGGATTCATTTCTGGGTTGTCTTAGACTCCTCACATCCACAATTCAATTTGGGTCATAGTTGATAGGTTGACTAAGTCTGTGCATTTCATTCCGGATCATATATATTATATCGCATAGAAGTTAAACTCTCTTTATCTCCATCAGGTGGTTTAGGATCATGGTGTTATGATTTCTATCATTTTAGATTGCGGTACCTAGTTCACTTCTTAGTTTTAGAGAGCGGTTCAGCGTGGTATAGGTACTGAGCTTCATCTTATCATATCATTCTATCCCCAGAAAGATGGTCAGTCTAAGAAGACCATTTTGCCTTACCTATCCCAACAAGTCCTACCAGCAGCCTATCCTATTCTCTGCTCCCGAAGAGCCTAGACCGGTCGGTAGGTGAAGCTTACTTCCTGCGGTAGGCCCTTGGAAAGAAAGTACTGCTCTTTTTAACAAGGATAAAAATGGAAACTGAGCTTGATTATCTAATGGAAGGGAAGGTGCGCAGCGCAATTCGGACAGAATTAAGAGGGTCGATGATGCCTAAGGTGCCTAAGTATGGCATAGCGAGGACTCTTTTGACAGACATCCAACACAGCTTGCTCTTATTTGTGATGAAGTCTTTGCAGAATTTGGGACTTCTTGATATTATTGATATTTCTAGAAAGCGAAAAAAAGAAGGTTCGAGCCGAAAAGAGAGCAAGTTCAAGACCATCAATAATGCCCCACTGCTCTCGAATGTATCAACAGAATCATTTTTAGGTCCTGGAGGATATGTTAAGAGCTAGTGTTCCTGACTTTGAAGGTTTTTGGATCAACATCTAGCTTTTGCAGAGTTTGCGTATAACCAAAATTATGATTCTAGTATTTAGATGGCTCTATTTAAGGCTTTGTATGGTAAGTGGTATCGGTCACCTATTGGTTGGCTAAATAGGTTTGAGTCCAAATTGTAGAGTACTGATCTACTTCGAGATGCACTGGATATAGCTTAGTTGATTCAGAACAAACTTCGTGCAACCAAAGTAGGTAGAAGAGTTATTCAGAGTGTCATTGATATGATGACTTGGAATTCAATGTGGTTGATCGAGTTCTTGATGGTGTCACCCATAAAGGGAATGATGAGGTATGGAAGGAAGCGGACCTCAGTTCCCAATACATTAGCCATTTTAAGATTCTTGATTGGATTGGTAATGTTGTATATAAGTTAGGTTTTCCTCCCAAGGTTTTAACTGTGCATCTGGTTTTTCATATTTCTATATTGAGATGGTATATCCCTGATGTGTCGCATATTCTTTGTTATGATTATGTTGAGATTGATAAGGGATTACCAGATGTTGAGGAGATGATTTTGGTTTTTCATAGAGAGGAGGGGAAGCTGATATCTCGGGAGATTTCGATGGTTAAACTTCAGCAAAGATATTGCCCCGTGGAGTAGGCCATTTAGGAATTCAAGAGTGTGTTGAGATCACAATATTCGTATCTATTTGAGCCTTCAGGTATTGCCTTGTTCTGAATTTCAGGGACTAAAGTCTTTTTTAGTAGTGGATGTTGTAATGACCCTTCTGGTCATTTTTTATTTTCAATTTTCTTGCATTCTAGAGCATTTCCTGTAGCTTTCTTAAGTCATTTATGACTTATCGGAACCAGTGGTTTAGTTTCCTAGTCGTTTATTTGGTTGTTACGTCTGTGTTCATATTTTAGAGCCTTTAATATTGAAATCATTAACTTCAGTCAACATTCATTGAACACAAACTCATAATCTAAGTTTGTCAATTCCATTAGCTCCAGAATGTGGATTTTTATCTAGATGGATTATTGGTTTGAGTCTGGAGGCTTTGGTTTTGAATTTATACAATTTTTTCTGATTTATGTTGCTTTAGTAGAGCTGATGGTCATTTTGTGATTAAAGCCTCGAATTGAAAATCCAACTCTACCATCACCTCTGGAATGTTGAGTTTGGGTTAGGTGAGCTGTTCGTTTAGTTTTTAGAAAAATTGAGTTTATTTCAAGTACTCGGTTGGAAATTGGTTATTTTTACATAGGGTTGACTTTGGTCAACAATTTGTCAAAATAACCCTGGATCAAAATTTTGTCTGCCCTACTAATGTTAGAATGTTATTTCTTTCAGGTAAAATATTTAGGTTTGTGTTCATCGAGTTTCGAATGCATTCTGAGCCTTGTTTCAAAGTTTGAGTTTTTAGCTGAAATTACTATCTTCAGTTGTTTATAGTGCATGCCATCCTTCTATGCGATTGTGATGAAGGGATTTTCCTTGATCTTCACAGTTGTGGAACTTCTCCACATGATTAGGTAATCCTTCTAGTCTTTCCTTCACGATTGATATGCGTGTCTCAGCGATTGGGATTTCTCCTTTATGATAGCTTGCGATCGCAAGTATAAGTGTTAGCTTACAATAGGTATAAATACAAGAAAAATCTATTTTCCAGAAATTGTTTCCATTCTTCAAACACTTTAAAACTTCCATTAAAATCCTTGGGTCATTGCATGAGATATTGGATGATGTTGGAAAGTTGATTTCTTTGATATTCCTTTAATTCAATCTCTTATAATTTCACCAAAAATTCCCCAAATTCTTTGAATGTATTCTTCACTCTATTTTATCAATTCTACCTTATTCTTTGTTCGTCTATCATGACCTGATTTCTCAAATCACGATGACACCTACTATCCTACTAGTAGGAGAACCAACGCTGTAGTCCGAAGTTGAAGTAAAGGGATACTATTACCAATCATGGAATGCACAAGTGCAAGTAAGTAGTAAAGAGAGAGAAGAGATAATCAAAATAACAAAATACTACAACAGAATCAACAAACTACGAAGACCCTATATTAGTGTATATAGATAAAGTGCTACTAAGAATAGAATATAGGTAAAAGTCTATAATACAATACTGCCTATGAATATACAAAAGAGAAAAATACAAGCTTAAGAGAGCAGGAATAACTGGACACCAAAGCTCGCACTGTATCTCTGTAATCAACAACAAGAAGGCATGAATGGCAATCCGTGAATCAACATCAGGCTGTAGTACTCCGATCTACACCAGGGGAACAAAAGTGCAGTATGAGTACAAGTTGTAGTACCCAGTAGGTTTCGAGGTCCCACTAGGCGCATAAAAATATAAAAGAAGTAAATAACAGGAATACAAGAAAGTAAGGTCACAAAAGCAAATGGAATAACACAGAAGTGAGCTATTCAGATAAGAAAGAAGGAAGATAGATAGAGCATAGCATCAGTAGCTAACAAAATAGGATCTCAGGTAAGAAGGAAATAACTTACCTGGGATACTTGAAGCCATGCATAAATAATAACAGTACTAGCAAAAGAACAGGTAGCACAGGTGACAAAAGAACATAAATAGTATACCGGTAACCTCAAGATAAAAGAAGGGGGAAGAATAAGAAAATAGCACTACACACAAGTATCCCATATATCAAGGAAGATTTGAAAGTTAGGTCTAAAGCTAGCTAAGAAGTAAATACAGTAAGCAAAATAACACTTCCAAATCCCCCATAAGAATGGCAGCATACACAAAAAACACGCTCACTCGTAGGCCTCCCATACGATCAGGAGTACACTGAAGCAAGCAAGTGAAGATAAGTAGAGAAACCACACAATGTCATAGTTCCTGTGTACATTTCTCCTCCGTACTTGTACGCCCAATAGGCAGGACCCATGGAAGCGCTAACCTTAACTCCCAGTTTATCCCTTCTTCGAAATATACCCCTCCTCCAGTCGCCATATCCCAAATGAAAGGTCCATGGAGATACACCCACTATGTAAAAAAACTTTAGCATTTCCATGATCTCCCATCCCAGAAAATAGAGCCTTAGAGAGTCTCCTAATCGGGAAAACAATGCCTCAGAGCAATACACTCATCGTTCCATAATCCTGGCAGCTTAGGGCATCTTGTGCCTTACTAAATTAGTATCACCAAGGTCCTCAAGATAAGAGTATCATCATGGTCTCCAAATAAATAAGCGTGATAAGTATAGAAAAGCTGTACTTACTACCAGACTCAAATGTCGGTGGCTGTTCTCATTACCAAATGAAGTCAGACTCAAGTCCCTAGATACGTCTTTAAATGTTAGTACCCGGTTCTAGGGTGTGAAGCCTGGGCTAAAAGAAGTAGAAAGTGCACTGTAAATCCAAGTGCACAGTAACAACTTAGAAACCCAACCCAAAGATTCTTTTAGTACAATTATGAAAGCTATACGCCTAGAGAAAGCCCTACGGAGCCTACCCGTCATTCAATGATTAGTGCACTGTAAATCCAAATATCCGCCCGGCTAATAGAAAACAACCTCAAATAACTTTAAAATTTATGAAATACAAATCCAAGAGTCAATACGAGTCTAACGATGTGATTATAATAAATTTCAATCTGGGATGAAAATTAGACCTAAAATGGCTTGCCGGCCCAGCTAGTCGAAAAAGGGAACAAACTTCACACGGGCTCCCTGGCATCTCCAAGAATACATGCTCTAAAAATAAGCATAATCCTAGTGAGGGAAGGGCCTCAAAACAACCCTGGAGAGATTTGGTCAAAGTGCTAAATGTTGCATGCTTCAAGGATCTAAAACGGAAGAAAATGTACTGGAAATGGAAAGGTAATCTTGACCATGGAGTGAAGTAAGCTCAAATTACAGGAATTAACCCATTAAACATTGAAATAACCAAGGTAACGATCTTGACAAGATGAAAAATATCTCACTGGGGGCATGCTCTAACAAAATGACCAACAACTCTACACTCAAATCAGGGCCCGATGGCCCACCCTGACAAGAACCATGACCAAAACCAGATTGACCACCACGATAGAAAGACTCAGAACCTCTTGAAGACTGCCCAGAGAAGGTGAATGAAAAGTCTGCTGAGGAGGTCTTGAAATCTAAAGTGAGGCCTGAACCAACCTGCTAGACTTACCCTGAGCATATTGTTGCTGACCACGTCCCCCAGAAGAGGACCCACTGAAACCACCTTGCTATTTTTCTCTGCCTTTTTTTGCTACGCTGGTGTGACTTGCGATAGAGAGTGTACATGGAATGAGCATGATATACTATTGCCTAAAATGGATGATAGTTTGAAACCAATAAAGCAATTGCCTCTCAAAGTATATCCCTTAAACCAAAGGCAAATCTACTAACTCTTTGGGCTCAGTAGGCATGAAATTAATACCATATACTAAAAACTGATGGGAACAAACCTCATACTTTGACACTGACATCGACCCCTACTCTAGCCTTCTGAACTCCTCTCCCAAGCACTTCCGCTCGTCCCTGGACATAAACTTCCTAATGAATATCTCATAAAACTCACTCTATGTCAACTGAGATGACCTTGGTGGCCTACTGACTTTGAAAGCTCTCCATCACTGCTTAGCAGTACCACATATCTGATATGTGGTGTAGGCTACTCTATGGGTCTCCAGAATATCAAGGTTTCTTAACATCTACTCAACTTAGCAATAAACTTGTGGGCATCCTCCCCCAAAACTCCAGTGAACCGAGGGGGATCTAACTTTAAAAATCTAGTAAGGAGCTTCTGCTCTGAATATGTTATCAGCGGTTACGGTGCAACTATAGGAGCAACAACTGGCATAGGAAAAACTTGAGTCGGCTCAAGGACGCAACCAATCCAATTACTGAATAAACCAGTGCAAATATTCCCACTATCAGCAAAGGCTTCACCCACACTTTCTCGCAAAGTGTAGCGCTGTTGGTGAAACGTAACCAAATTGAAAACCCTATCATTGCCGAAGAAACCACTATATTCACACAGTTAAGGAATGTCATCGTGAATTTGCAGCTTACACGGACCATCTCTTTTTTTCGGATAAACGGATTACCAAAATTGACAGAGTAACTGATGAGCGTAAATCAGATGCCTAGAATCTGCAAAAAGTAAAACCCTATTAATCTCATGTGTGTGAACAATGAGAGAAATGGACCGAAAGGAGACTGATGAAGTGTCCAAGTGAAAATGTTGCAATGTTTCCAGGATAACACAGCCAGCTGTTAATTTATGGGAAAAGTAATATTTACAATCATATTCTCATAAAAAATTATATTTGTCCCTCATCGTGTTTTTTTGATATATTATTCTTATTATTCAACTTTAAACATATGTTTGCCTTTGAACCGATTCCTATATCTAGCTTTACTTATAATAAATACTATATCTTAAAAATGCATTGAAAAAATATCTAGTTAATGACCTGGATAAATTAGAAACTAAATATTAGATTACTTACTAATTTTTATATTGAACAAGTAAAAGATAATATTTATTTTAATATAATGAATTAAGTAGAAATAAAAAGAAAAAGAAAATTACCCCTCATATTTGAGTTACTTACGGAAATGGCATCTCCTGCCTAGTTTATGAGTCCCGGCGTGAATGAGGCACCCCTCAAATACTTGATTCTTTATTTCCCGAAATTTCAACTTGGTCGATAGCCACATCAACATGTCATATAGTTAAATTTAATAACTTGAATGGTTTTAGATATAAAACTCATTAATACGAAAAACAATGAAAAAGTTTAATTTTTTTAATGAAAGTTTTTACATGTAACTTCTTAGGGTTTATTTTTACATCAAATATTCATCTTCATTTTATTTTATGTAATATCCTGTGATTTGGCATAAAATTGGAAAGAAAATATATTTTTAAAACTTACCATTTAAAATAAATTTTAAATATTTTATATAATTATAAACTATTTCACAAGCATAAAACGAAAATTTAAAATTAAATTATTTTTAATATAATAATTAAAGTATTATTTAGACGAAGTAAAAAATAAAGTAACAAATAAAATAAAATTAAAAAATAATATAAAAATATAAATAACATAAATTACAACATTATAAAAGCTAATTATTCACACAATTTTTTTAATTACATAAAACCCCAATATTTTTTTGGGGTGATACTTTCTATCCTTCTTGATGCATACCTCTTCTTCTTAATCTTCTTCTTCTCTTTCATAGTCGTCGTACAGTGCATCGCCTTCTAACAAAACGATGACGTTGCCAGCAAGTTCAAGCTGCGCACTCTCGTCGTCGTTGGTGGTGAATCGGAATTTGCATCGTCACTGTCGCCGACCATTGCCTCGTCAATTTGGTAATCGTGAAAAAATAAGGGTAATCGGAGAGCATGAACTGCAATTTTTATTCAGCACGAAAAATCTCTTCTTCAGGATCTGAATTACAATTTTTTCCATCACTGCAGCCGGTTTAGGAAAATCTCTGGTAATCGGGAAGCATGAAAAGTCTTTTTTACTTGTCAAAGTATCAAGAGCAGAGGAAAAAATAGAGGAAGTTGTGAAAAAAATGTAATTAAGTGAAAGAGTTTGGAGAGGAAGTACTAATAGTAAGGGTGTTTGAGATATTATGTAATTTTTTCTATATAAAGTGCATTTGACCCATTTCAAATGGGTTTTTATAAAATAAATTATACATGTATAACTAGGCAAAATGGAGGTGCAAATGTAACACAATTTTTTTCTTGAAAGAACATATCATTTTCTCCTATTTTGTTGCCTAGATATTAGTCTCAAGTTTACACTCCCAGTCTCCCATGTCATTTTTCATTAGATATATGTAAAAAATTTACCTATCCGGTTCTGGTACTTTGAATCAAAAAAAGATTTGTGAATCTATAGTAACAAATGAATAGTAAATGTTAAGTGCTTATGCTGCTAGATTTTGGTAATCTTCTTATAATAAGTGGGTACGTCCAATTCTAATGGTATGATAAATTCTCTTGTTAGCCCATATTAGGAAAAAAAAAAAACGAGTGGAAGAACAACTGACCAAGACTCAAGAATTTGTATATGTTTGAAATTATTAATATCATATCACATATAAATAAGAATAAACAGACTCGATAATGGTAAACAATGAATACAATATCAGTGTCTTGCACCATCCAAACCAAGCTTCAGTTAAAACAAATATTACTCATTACAAAAATGGAAAATTTAACTAACCGATATGGCTCATGCAGGGTATACTTTGTGCCTCTGGTATCCTTTGATCTGTCCTTTCTGATAGCACAATAGAGAACACAGCAAATAGAGTAGAGGACACGAAAGAGGACAAAGCAAAGGAGGGAAAATATCTTCCAATCTTCCAGGATGTGGTCAAGGAAGACAGTTGAAGCAGAGCTCACTTTTGTACATTGCTCCAAATCTTAGTCATGTTCGGTTACCACCGGCCTTATTTTGGGCATGATCCAGTAGGTAGCATTGTGAAACTCCAAGCCGCAATAAGTGGGAGGCTTGCAGCAGCTCGACTGCATGAGCGAAAACAAAGATGTAAGTAATATACAGTAACATATAGTAGTAATGTCTTTATGCTATCATTTTGTGGTCAGATTTAAAAGATATCACATATGCTTACCGTAGAGATTTATCTATTATGCGAACTAAGTTGTTTGATGCCATCTTCAAGATGGCAAAGATGTCCGAAGTCCGAAGAATAGAAATGGAGTACAATGATTTTGTTCTACAACAACAGTGTAACATTCAAAATTGCAATAATTGTATGGCTATATATACTGTAAAGCCATATTATGAAAGTTTGGAAAAGGAGGATGGAGATAAGAATGAGGAGGAGAAGATTTACAAGAATCAATTCAAATTTATGCCAAGACGCTCAACAAAAGAAGTAATTAACCTTGTAAAAAAACTGGTGGAGTAATAAGAGGAAGTGAAAGAGGGACTTACACATAGCGTTCATTGACTTAAAAAAAGATTAAAACAAAGTCCCAAGGGAGGTCTTATGAAAATTCCTGGAGGCTAAAGACGTACCTATGGCGTACATTAGGGCGATCAAGAACATGTATGATGGAGCCAAAATCCCTGTAAGAACCCTAGGATGAGACTCAGAGC
>JBDJHY010210149.1:0-11429 GCA_039654485.1 Withania somnifera | reverse complement strand
AAGGTTTCTATCATCAATTACTAAGTCTAGGGCCCCGTATCACTCGGGTGCCAACATAGAAGTATCAACATAGAATGGATGGAAGAGCGGTATTGGGGTACTATACGACCTAGCTACCCAACCCAAGGATACTATTCAGTACAATTATTAAAGCTAGAAGCCCAGAGATAGCCCCACGGAACCTACCTGTCGTCCAACGAAGAAGCTTTGCAAATCCATAAATATTTCTCCGAATGATATCAAATGTTCTCCAAATGATCTGAAACTTACGCCAATGAATTCTATAAGTTAATACGAGTCTAAAAACGCAATGTATACTATGTTTCAGACTAGGCCCAAAATTGGGCTTGCAGGGTCCGCTTGCCGAAACTGCAAACAAAATTCACCATGGGGTTTCCAATGCTTCCAGGAACCGTGATTCAAATTTGAGCACAAGATGGGAAAGGAAAAAGCTTCAAATCATCCCGGATATAATTGAACAAAAAAGGGTTCAAAGGTTCTATCTTTATAATAAAAACTCTTGAATTTGGATGAGTTAATGATCCTAGGAGCAATGTATATACTAATAACGACGAATTATATGAAAGAAATCAAGTTATGGGATGATTTCTTTAACCCCAACTTTTATCCATTAATGGAGGAAAAATTAGGGAAAGAAAGAAGAAGAAGAGAAAGGAAACTCACCTAATCCGCGAAGAATCGTTGAAGAATATTGATAATAGCTTCCTTGGCCTTAGAATGGGGTTTGGGAAGGGTATTTGCTTTGGAATGGAGGAGAAGAGTGATTTTGGTTGAGTAAAAATGAAAGGGGATTCGGCTATACTTAAATAAAATTGCCAGTGACGCGATGTATCACTATTGCACCCCTTTACTGCGATCGTGCTGTATGGAAAGTTTACTCATCGCGATCGCGTGATGAATCTACAATCGCGAAGAAGACATTCTATGAAGCCATCGCGATCGTGCTAGATTGACGTGATCATGCAGAAGAAAGGAAAATTGGTCATCGCGATCACACCTTAAGTACCGCGATCGCGATTGCCGTATGGGGCTTCTGCACTACTTCTGCTTCTTTTCTCTATCCTGGATCAATCCTTTAACTCATTACTCGATTCCTCATTAAATGAGGAACTTATAACTAATCGGGCTTGCCCGTGTTTGTTGTCTAGTTATATGTTGTTTCGGGCTATCCTCCTCATCCTGTAGTACCCGGATTATACCACTGCATTGCGTTGCACCTCGGCGTTGGGGAAGTTTAAGAGCCATTTATACCTGGTGAGAAATTGAATTTTAGGACAATAATATTTGGAATAGAATAAGGTTGTGTAATCAGAAAAACAATTTCAGACGGAAAGGTTAGACATTTCACCTAAAAGGAGACGGTTCTTCCATTCTTTTATATATTTTTCAACATGTGTATTATTGAATATATGATGGATTTGGGAGGGCCATCCAAGGTTGGATTGTTCATCCAGTCCATTGTTTGTCTGATAGATGGAAACTTGGATGATCCATTTCAGTGTAGACGACTCGTCTAAAGTGTCTTCTATTTTACCTATAACACAACCATCTAAAATAGTCAACTTCTTCTTGGGAGATGGGCCTAGGTGATTTATCTCAAGTGATACTGTTCACACAAGCCTTCGCTTATGCACTCCCCAATTCTATATCAATATTTTTCGACAATAATTTCACATCCATACCATTTTTAATGTTGTTCATGGCATTACCACACCTCACATTTTTAATCTACTTATCTAAACAAGACCCAAATCAACGAAACCCCAACTATTTGAATGGATAATTTTGGCAATATTAAAATTAGTAAGCTTAGGGTTACTCAGACTTCACCCATCAATAATGGTGCAAGATCAAACATCGACAATAACAAACATAGAAATTTAAATATGAGACTTACCAATATTATTGAACAACCTACTTCTTGCCTAATTTCTAGGGTTTGTTAAAGTACTCAGAGCTGAAGAAGATAAAAATTATATTACTAACTTGGGTATTTGTATCTTTATTAGGTGATAGAGGGAAGTAAGAGTTGAATGGGTGAGTGGGAAGAGGAAGACGAGAAGCACGATCTTTTCTTTACGTGGGAGTTTTAAAATATAATGAATTGAATGCAGGGATCGTGGGTATTTATATTTAAAAATGTGGATCAGGTCAGATTTTCAAGTAATAAAACCTGACCCAATTTTATACTAAACTTACCTGGGACAGTACTTTGGGAGGCTCATCCAAGGTTTAACGGTTTGTCCAAAAGTTTTATCTGTGGCCCCTTCTTATCCAATGTGATTTCATTTGTATGGTAAGCTTGGTAGTTTCTTCCAGCCTTAGATGATCCTCTCATTTTTTTTATATCATTATTAATTTAAGCTTCGTAGACCTACGCACTGATACCCATGTTAGTCTACTACCCATGAATACACTATGTATAGACAAATAAACATAAAAAATGATTAAAATAAAAATAAAAATTTTGGGATGCCTCCGATTAGCACTTGATTTAACATTATGACACGCTGAGCCTATGTAGATTACTTACACTTTTCTATTGGTAGGAATATCGATTGTATCACTGGGTAGTGTTCTTAATTTCAGTTGGATTAATGACGCGAACATTTGTCCTATCTAAAATTTGAGTTGTTTAATCAAGTTAAAATGAGAGTCAACCATCTATTAATATTGGATATCTTCATATTAAGTGACTCAATATCTCATCATAGAATTTCACCTTCTACAGTACTTTTCTAAACATCTACTCTATTTTAGAAGTGCCCGCCTCTCTATCTCGATTACCGAGAGACATATATAATCTATTCCTGCTCTTATTGTATGCATCTTTATTCCTCCAACTGTTATGCTCCTTGTCATGGTAGTCTTTTCTATTGTTAAAGTTGTCCTTGTTGAAGTTCTGACCTTGGGTTCCTTGTTAGAACCCCACTTGTTCTACATATACGTAGCCTTCTCCTCGGAGTCTGAGTCATTACCTTTGTACCTCCCTTTACCATAGGAGAAACAACTTTTACGTTCTCAAGGCCTCCACCTAAAAACTATTTAGATATTAAGTCTATTTGAGTTTTTATGTGTGGTATGTTTTGGTCACATTTCTCTTCACTTCAGTGTTGTTCCACCGACATAACATTAGCTCTAACACTACCAAACATTTTTGATTCCCGTGTATGCAAAACCCTGGTATACTTGGTTACTGCGTCAAGATCTTGTGACACTTATGCGTAAGTTCTCAGCATATAAGACTCTCTATTAATCCCATCCATAGCCAACTTACATTTAAAGCTCGGTAGAACGTCTCCTTCAAATAGTTATCTCCCAACCCATGCGTGGGATGTGTGGGACACTGCTTTATCTTTTAATTGAAACTCAATCACACTTCATGCAGTTCCTCATCATTTTTTTGTCTAAATTTGGTTGTTTCGGGGTTCGCAGACTCATCTTGGATGTCCATGTGGTTTTATGAATTTTGGCCTCTTTTGGTTTTCTTTGCTATAGGGTTTTTTTCTCTTAAATATCCTTGATTCTCTCTCTAGTTAATTTTATTGAGTCTATTATTTTCATATTTGGTTTGTCATATTTGGAGTACCAACCCATTCTAGATTCTCATTTTGTTGGTTTTGCTGTTGCAAAAATCTACAGAATTTTGCGATTGCACCGCGATAGAGGTAATGGCCCTTTTCCTCAATTAGAGTGATCACATTGGGGGAATATCAATCACACTAGGTTGGGTTTGGGTATTTAATGTGATTGGACAGAGGTACCACAATAGAACTGAGACGTGCCCAGGAATATACATATTAGTTTCCTTGAAATTCCTATATAACACACATATTCCTCTATTTAAATTCTTGATCCTTTGCTAATTATTGTTTCTAAAAGGTGGTAGTTGTTGGTAGGAGTTGGAGAGGTGGTTCTTTGCACTTAATACTCGACCTAGGTGAGTTTTTGTTTTCTTCTTCTTCTTTAGATCCTGGTGGTGTGACACTTTATTGGTGGTTTCTCTTCCTTGAGCTTATTAAGGTGTTGTTTTGTGATCCTTAGATGGGTTATTTTTGGTAGCGTTCAGGGTTAGTGTTTTCGATCATATTCTTGTCATTTTTGGTGCATTTTATGCATAAATTCTGCATATTTTTAAGATTTAATTATCTTTCTGGTGTACAAACTTTTTCATGGACATTTGAGACCCATTTTGGGGTCCATTCTAGATCAAATCCTAATGACGCGAGGATTGAGATGAGGACTACCTCCAGGTATTTTCAATTTTATGTTTTAGGCTGCAGGCCTTCGAGCTCTTTTTAAGCCCAATTTATGACCCCAGTTGCATTTGGCAATGTGTCATATTCTTTTTGTCTTAACTTGTAGAATGTGTTTTGGGGAGTTTGAGGTGTTCCTGGCATCATTACTACAGTTCGGGATTTCTACCTACATCTCAAGGATTACCGCCAACGTCTAAATATGCTAGGCTTTCTTATATCTTATATTGGGACCTATAGAGTATTTGAATTGTGTTGTCTAGCTGTTGGGGTTGTTTTGTAGGTTGGTTACCCCTTCTCTATTTTTATGACAATTTTTACCTATTCTCTAATCTCATGAGGGGGTGTAGTTGGTTAGGGGACTAGGTACTTATGTTCCGCCCTTGATGAGAGCGGCCTAGGGAGCTTAGAGATGTTGATGGGCTATTTTTACCTGTCCGGCATAAGAGGTGAGCTTAGCTGGTGGCTTCTTTTTGACCCTAGATGATACTAAAGGAATTTAAATTTGTGTTATGGTGTTTCTCGTGCATGTATTGTATAGTTGGCTTGTGTAGCTATTAACGAGCGGGGCCTGGTGTCATTTATAGATACTGTTAATCTAATGATACTAAAATGGGATTTTTTAGGTAAACGTAACCTAAAAGAGTTTTCTATAAATTAACTTCTATGATTGTGAGGCGGTATGAAGCTATTTTCATAAATATGACCTGTTTGAGGCTTTCCCTGACCTAGAGATGTATCACTTTGACTATTTTTATCTATTGGGAATCAAAGTTGTGTTGTTATTTCATTTTTTTGAGGGGGACAAAGTGGTATTCTTGAGGTGAGGCCTCAGGGATGGGGTCCCAGTATTGTTGCTATCTGTGGAAGGGCTCGGAGTTGTGTTATTTAAGCGGAGCCTATATTGTGATTTGTGAGTGGACCTCCTAGGTAATGCTAAGAGTTATTACTGTTACATTGTTATTCTACCCTGTTGCATTCATCCTATCATGTTGTTTGTACCTTTCGAGTTTATAGGGGAATTTATAGTGGATTCTTTAATATTCTAATTATTCCTATCAGCACGATGGGGCATCAGGTATGTTGTGTATTTTTTTCTTTTTTCCTAAATACAATGGTTTTATGGGGAGATTTTGTGTTGTATTTGCATTTATTTACATTCTTCTTCCTAGTTTTCTCTTATTTGTTACCCGTCCATTTTGTTATTTCATGTACTAAGCTTGAGACCAGGTATGCTTTTTGTGACTCGTGTTCTTGGGGTTATGTAGTAGTTGGTTACTCTACAGAAGTACATAGACTTTCTTTTTTAGAATCTATTCCTCCCCTTATTTTCATTTCATTGTGTATCCTTTCATTTTGTTGTCTATGGTTATGTAGATAGTTCCTCACTGCTATTTTACTTACTCGTATTGACATGTTTTACTTTCCTCTCCTTTACCCTACCTATACTTTATTTGAACCCATTTGGCCTATGATGCCTAATGGGTGCCTATGTTTGATACTCATACTGCACTTCTGAACTATTTTCATAGTGCAAATATTGGTACGGGGTTATCAGAGACGGCGAGATCTTGTCGACTAGATTTCTATCATTTCGAGGACTACGGTGAGCTTTTAGTGTTCGATTTGATTGTGTCTTTTAGTTGTTGCAGCCTACTCTATTTTATCATAGCTGGACTTATAGTTAGCTTGTATTTTTGTAAGAACTTGTATACTGTATATATATTCTTTTGGATACTCTTTTGTATGTAGCTCCACTTTCCACTGATATCAACTTTTGGGAAGGGTGTATATATATGTTGTTATATATAATCTTTGACAGGACAGAGGGTACTTTAGGAAAGTTTCATCTCTTGGTTATTCTCGTGCATTTACATTCGTATTAGTTTTGGAAAGACTAACTTTTTCTTCATTCTTTCACAGATGGTATGCACCCCTGCTTCTTCGGTAGTTAGAAACCCTACCCCATCAGATCAGGATGCCCTACCCAAGGGTCGAGAAGGAGTTACAGGGGATACTCATCTCGTCAGCACAATCCCAGCTTCAGCTTAGCCTGTTACAGTTACTATAGACTTATTGTTGCAGTTACAGATAGCTTACGCACCTCTATAGTAGGCTACATAACCGCCGACTACAGCTATTAGAGATTTGTTATGGTAGATGGTTTAGATGATCAGTGGGATGCCGACAGACACGACCTATTCAGCTAGTGACACCAGTACAAGTTGTTCTAACAACTACTTTGACACCAGCTCCACCTATTCCAACTTACGAGATAAGGAAAATGTTGGTTTACTTCTCTAGATCTAACTAGTCAGATTTAATAGGATAGTGGGACAGATCCCCCATGAGTTCATTGCAACATGTGAGGAGAGATTGAGAATATTTAGTTTATTAGAGACTCATCGAGTTTATTTTACAGTATATTTGCTTGAGGGATCCACAAGCCAGTGGTGGAGGGTTCACAGGGACAAACAACCTATTGTTTCACCCTTATTGACTTGGAGACAGTTTACTGAGGCCTTCATGGACATAGACATTGATAGGAGCACATAGGATTTTTTATGGGCTCAATTCTAAGGGTTACAATAGGGTTCGATAATGGTGATTGAGTACAAGACCAGGTATATTAAGTTATCCAAACATGCCATAGGTTATTTCCTACTGAGAAGGAGCAGAATCACTGCTTCCCTTATGATCTGAGATTAGAACTCCATATAGAAGGGGAGAGGATGTTGGTTTTGAACAAGCCTTTTCTATATGTACGTATCATGCTCGTACAATGGAGCACCTGACTCATGAGGCCTAAGGGGTCAGTGAGAAGAGAAAAGGCCACCAGGGTAGTTACTTAAGTTCCCGGTCCGCAAACAGAGATTATGGTATGAGTGGTCAGTCTAAATGAAAGTACTAGGCTTCTTTTTGGAATTTTGATATGTGATAGAGTAGTCAGCCCGACAGGGGCCTAGATTTTAGTACACATGATTAGATTAAGGGTTCTAGCAGCCGTACCAGGGTAGAAATAGTTGTTACCAGTGTGGTAAGCATGGTCATTATGTTAGAGATTGTCCTAAGGGGACTAAAGGTGGTGGTATAGGGCTGAGTTATGATTGTTGAAAGATGGGTCATATTTCCAGGGATTTCCTTTGGTGTGGGGACACGTAGACAGAAGCTCTACGTACCCATCCATTTCAGATAGTACCATTGGCTAGAGGTGTCCAGACCTCAAGTCGAGGAGCTAGGGGAGAAGACAAGAGAGGTAGATCTCGGGTAGAGAAGGTGATCACCAGAGCAGAGGCCACCATCAGCTTTATGCCATTTTTTACATAGTTGAGGTCGAGGCTTCTAATGCCACTATGACCAGTACGTTACCTTTTTATGGGCATTCAACTTTATTTTTGTTTGATCCTGGATTTACCTTGTAATACATATTTGTGCATTTTACTTCTCACTTGGTATATATTGTGAGCTTTTATTTTTTCCATTGAGTGTAACTACACCACAGGCAAAGCCCTAGTGGTGGATAAGGTATATAGATCTTGCATTGTGACTATATAGGGGTATGCCACCCGAGTTGATTTGGTTGAGTTAGATATCTTGGGTTTTGATGTGATCTGGGAATGGACTGGTTATCCCCTCACTATGCGGTCCTAGATTTCTATTCCTAGACCTTAACTTTATCCATTCCCTATATACCCTGCATGGTATGTCGGGGTTCTACTGCATGGTTATCCCCTCACTATGTCGGTTATATCTTGTTTTCAGGACCGTAGGATTATTTCTAGGGAATATCATGATTATTTGGCCCATGTTAGATATGTTAGTGCTAATCCTCCTTTCCTGATTCTGTACTACTTGTTTTGATTTTTTGGATGTGTTTCCTACTAATTTTCCTAGACTTCCACCCGAGAGGTATATTGACTTTGCTGTAGAGGTTGAGTCAGGCACCAGACCTATTTTTATAGATCCGTACCATATGGACCTAGTAGAGCTTCTTGAGTTGAGTGTTCAGTTGCAGAATCTTCTTGATGGAGGCTTTATCCATCCTAGCATGTAGTCATGGGGTTCCCCATCTTTGTTTGTTAAGAAGAAGGATGTGAGTATGAGGATGTGTACTAACTATAGGAAATTGAATGAGGTGACTATTAAGGATAAGTATCACCTATCACATATTGATGATTTGTTTGACCAGCTATAGAGTGACAACGTGTTTTCTAAGATTGTCTTAAGATACTATTATAATCAGTTGAGGATTCCGATCGAGGATATCTTGTACACAACTTTCCATACCAAATATGGGAATTATGAATTTTTGGTTATGTAACTTGGCTTGAATAATGCCCCTACAAATTTTACGGACTTGATGACTCTGCTGTTCAGACATTACTTAGACTTTACCATACCATTTTTCTAAATAATATCTTGGTATACTTCCAGAGTTGAGAGGAGCACAAGGAGCACCTACAGATAGTGCTTTAGACTTTGAGAACTGATTGGATTTATGTCAAGTTCTCAATGTGTTGAGTTTTGGCTTGAATCTTTTGCATTTCTGGACCATGTAGTGTCTGGTTCAGGTAATAGTGTTGATCCAGCTAAGGTTTTTGTTATTCGTGATTGGACTCGGCCTACCACTTCCTTAGAGATCTACAATTTCCTTGAGTTAGCTAGGTATTAATGCCTATTTGTTCCTGGATTTTAATGTATTGCAGCTCCTTTGACTAGATTGATGAGGAAGTATGCCCCTTTTAGTGGTCTGCAGAGTGTGAGCCTACCTTTTTGAGCTTAAGGTTTTTCTTACTATCACCCAATGCTTGCTTTTCCAGTTGAGGGTAAGCCTTATACAGTAGGTTGTGATGCAACGGTGTTGGCTTGGGTTGTATTGTTATGCAGCAGAGACATATAATAGCTTATGTTTCTCGGAAGCTGAAGGATCATGAGCATAGCTACCCCACCCATGACTTGGAGTTGGTGGTGGTAGATTTCTTGCTTAAGGTCTAGATAAAATACTTATATGGAATCCATTGTAAGGTTTATACTGACCACTGCAACTTACAATACATCTTGCGTTAGAAAAAGATTAACTTAAGGCAACAGAGATGGGTTGAGCTCCCAATGACTATGATCTGAGTATCTTATATCATTCGCTTAAGGCTAACATGGTTGCAGATGTCTTGATATGGAAGATGGTTAGTGTGGGTAGCTTGGCATCTATAGCAGTTTGTGAGAGACCATTGGCTCGGGAGTCCGGTTCTTAGCCGACAAGATGGTTTGATATGATATTTCATCTCTAGATCGGGTTCTTGCACATGTTGATTCTAGGTATACGCTATTTTATCTGATTCAAAACTTTCAGTACGAGGATGACCGTTTAGTTCAAATTTAGGAGCACGCCCTGAGGGGTGATTTTAGTTAGGCTATGGTAGATTGTTATGGTGTTTTTTGGGTCATGGTCGCCTTTCTGTTCTACAGGTTGGTGGTTTAATTTAGAAACTTCTGAGTGAGGTATATTTTTCTAGATATTTTATTGATCTACATACCTCAAGTATGTATCATGACTTGCAACAACATTATTGGTGGAAGTGTCTAAGAAATGACATCTTAAATTTTATTCTTGGTGCTTAAACTATCAGCAGGTGATGTTCGAGCATTGGAAACCTTGTGGTGAGTTTTAGAGGTTTCCTATTCCAGAGTGGAAGTGGCAATGAATAACTATGTACTTTGTTTCAGCCTTCCCAATACTTCCAGAGGTCGTGATTATATTTGGGTCATTATGGATCGATAGAACAAGTTAGCCTATTTCCTGCCGACAGACTCGTCGTAGGGTGCTGAGAGATTAGCTGAGTTGTATGCTCAGGAGATGGCTAGATATATAGGGTACTGGTTTCCATGATATCTGATAGAGGGACTCAGTTTACATCTCGATTCTGGAGGACAGTGCAGAGGTCGATAGGTAAAAAGATTGCTTTGAGTATGACATTCCATCCTTAGATCTATAGGCGATCCAAGAGGACTATTCAGGTACTCCCAAATAGGTAACGAGCTTGTGATTTTGATTTTTGTTGTAGTAGGGATAAAAACTTGGATTTTGAAGAGTTCTCATATAATAACAATCATCACTCAATATTTGGATGACACCGTTTGAGTCCTTATATGACAGTTGTTGTAGATCACTTATTGGTTGGTTCTGTGGTAGGGAGACTCATCCTTTGAGATTAGATTGTCTTTGTGATATAGTTGTGAGTGTCAATGTTATTTAGGACAGACATCTGGCAATGTAGAGTAGGTAGGAGTCCTATATAATTGTACGCTTCGACTTTTGGAGTTTAGTGTTAGGGATGTGGTATTTTTGTATGTGTCACCCATAAAGGGAGTTATTATGTTTGGTAGGAGAGATAAGCTTAGCCCAATGTTAATTTGTCCTTATGTGATCATTGATAGAGTTGGTGTTGTTGCCTATAGACATGCCTTGCCTCTAAAATTAACTACCATGCATCTCGTGTTTCATGAATCTATGCTTCACCGGTATGTGCCAAACCCATCTCATGTGCTTAATCGAGAGTATGTTCAGTTGTATGATCATTTGACTTGTATTGAGGAGCCTAAGGCCATTAATTATAGAGATGTGAGAGGGCTCAAATCTAGGAAGATTCCGATGGTG
Source organism: Withania somnifera (assembly GCA_039654485.1). Classification (NCBI taxonomy): domain Eukaryota; kingdom Viridiplantae; phylum Streptophyta; class Magnoliopsida; order Solanales; family Solanaceae; genus Withania; species Withania somnifera. Next base: position 497 of record JBDJHY010210149.1, on the reverse strand, counting down.
AAGATTCATTAGGCACATCGACCTATCGAGGAGGCTTCCTGGGAGACAAAGAGAAATATGTGAGCCCAGTATTCCCATATGTTTGGCCTTCAGTTCCTTAACTCCCTAATTTTCCTGTGCGTAGATCCTACAGTTAGCTTCCTCAAGTCACTGGGATCGGTATATTAGTTATCTGGCAGTTCTAACTACATGTTATCTCAGTTTTCCTGTTTTGAGGTCTTAACCTTGAAATGGTAGAACTTGATAGTGACATCCTAGTAAACAAGCTCAGAATCAGATTTCCACAGTTTTGTAGCTCTGGAATGCTGACCATTGGTCTAGTTGGTGTTGCGTACAAACGCACACGCAAGTGTACGCGATCGTACAAGTAATATAGTGGCTCTTGCAGGATGTCGAACCCACAGGGACTTGTATTAACTATTTAATTGGATTAAACTAATTCTAATTATTATTTAAGTGGAGAGTTTGAAGAGATATAATAGAGAATGTAATTAAAC
>JBDJHY010210138.1:0-11429 GCA_039654485.1 Withania somnifera | reverse complement strand
ATTGCACTACATCCTTTCATGATGTAGATTTAGGTGCACTCCCAGCCTTCATAACTATTAGATTCAGCATGGTCCAGCCAGTTATTAGTGAGTCCTCATTTTTTTTTTTTAGGGCAAGTTAATTATCCATACTTTATTTACTTTGTTTGTTATGTTAATTTATTTAGATTTAGCTAGGGGCTTGTCCCAACAGCTGATCAATTATTAGTAGAGGTTTTATAGATAGGCAGTATACTAGTTTAAATAATTATTTATCAGATAAATTATTTTATTTTTCCGTACCTTAATTTATGAAGAATTTCTCTTCAAGCCTCAACTTCCGCATTACTATTTTCATTATTCATTTCATGTCATGCCATACCAAGTGGTTTTTCTTGATTCACTTATGGTTCTACTTTCCATTTATGTTCAAGGCATAAGCTTGTGGTGTAACACATTTTCGGAGGTATCAGACTAAAATAGTAAAAGGAATTTTCATTGGGGGTAGCCAATAGGGAGCTGCATAATTTACTCGAGATTGAGCAGCATTAAAAATAAGGAAAATATATAATAATATGATAACATATAAACAAAGGATTCACAATCAGATTTACATATGATGAATATTCAAAATATTGGAAGATTATTCTCATGGAGATCCACAATAGGAACTATAACAGAATGGGAATCCCACCATTAATCATGTGGATTATTATTGCTCCTCTAAAATTTAAAAGAGCAACAAAATATTTGTTGAAAAAAATCCTCCCTCACCATGAGGCTATAAGTTAAAACAATTGAAAAGTCTGGCAAAACAATATGATTACCTCATTAACCTGCCTTCCAATGTCCTAGAAAAATGGGTAGGTATACACAAAAATAAAGCTAAGCATCAAGGAGAAGATCCTATTAAAAGCATTGGGAGCTACACATAAAATATCTAACAAGGACAACCTGAAAATACCCAAATCAAGTTCATCTTTGTTATATGAGAAAACACTTCCCTAATGGGTTTGATATTTTTATTATTATAAAGATGGATCTTGAAATTGTCTACAAAATTGTGTGAGGTTAGTAATTTGATTGGTCGTGGTTCCAAAAGAGTTTTACTACTCTCATCTTTCTAAGAAGAATCATGATAGTATAAGGGGAATAAGATAGTTCTTATAAACGAATAAGACATAGTGTAGATACTAGAGAGAACGTTTTTTTTTCAAATATTGTAACTGAAGAAATGAAGAAAGATAAGGCATAAGATACGAAGGACTTGTATTTATGAGAAAGTCAAAAGGTAGCATCAAGTGAAACATCTACTTTGAAGGGGAACCTCAGTTCCTTTATAGATGTGGTGTAAAAGGCATTTAGAAAGACAAGGAAGTCTCACGGAAAAGGGTAAAAGTGCACAAATCAAGTAAGGATTTGGTCCACCAACGCCTAGTCATTTTCTTTTCATTTCTAAACTGTGACAAGGGAACATCTGTATTGGGAAAAACAAAAGAGTATACCATGAAACATTGAGTAGGGAAAAATAAGAACCTCCAAGTGTTAAGATTCATATAAACTAAGAAGATAATCTCAAGAAGGCAATGGAGTGGATGACTTATTATTTAGGTAAGATCTAGGTGATAAAGCACAATGATGATGCTGCATAAAAGACAAGTAGGGACCAAAGTGTCAGGATATTTTGGTGTGCGGATGAGACTACATGGATTTCAACCACTCAATAAAAATCAATTGGCATAATCCAAAAGTCAAATCATGTGGTGCTGGAGCATATGATGTGGTACCATTGGGCTTGGGTGGTATTCTTTTATTGTTTGACCCCTCAATTGTGCAGCCTATAAATAGTTTTCTTTCACTAGTTGTAAAGACATCTTGATCTTTCCATTTTTTCAATCAAGAAGAAATAATATGTCTATCTAGTTAGCCTCAAATTTCTCTATGTTTCATACTAGTTTACATTGTTATCATTGTATTTCTTACCAAGCTCACTATCGGCACCATTCTGGAATTATGAAGATTTTCTTTCTTACTTAGCTCATTTATTATTTTAGTTTCTTTTGGATTATTTATTTTGATGGTAATAATCATTATGTGAATATCAAAACAGAATTAAGATTATGGAACATAAAATTCATATTTTTGGCATAAACCCTAGATCATATAAATAATTATTTGACCTTGTAAACTGAAGTTTTTGGGTATGAGTATGAAAGGTTATCCTTATAGAATACCCACATAACTATTAGAGAAGAATTCTTTGAGGGAAAGCTTGAATTTGGGAGCTTCAGAGATTGGTATTGACATAACCCTTTGACTTTTAAATTTTTGATGAATAATATACTTTTAGAAAGTGTCTGATGTTTTGAGAGTTCAAATTGAGTCTAGTGGTCATTAAGGAGTAAAGGACTAACACACCCTTATAAAAATAGAAGAAAACAAAAAAAATCATGTTTGTATTGCCCAGCATGGCATGTTGTTTAATGCACAAGACCAGGAGTTGTATTTGTTGCCCGATGCACCAAATATTGTAGCATGGTACTTTGACAACACTTAGACCCTCTGGAGTTTTATCATTGACTATTATTTATTAGGATGGACAAATCCCAATGTGTTGAACATACAATGTGTTGAACATATAATGTGACAAGGGGAAAACTTACAAAGCTTTTCATGTAAATGTTGGAACACCACCTAAATGATTCCAAATCTTTCTTATGGGTCAAAAGATTCCATTTCATTAGTCTATACTTATGGGGAAACCATTAGGATAACAGGGGGACTTCGGGGTGTTAGGATATCTCCCTCATATGGATCATTCTTTCTTGAGTGAAGAATAAAACTTAACTAGGATATCATGAACTGGAGGAACTCATCCGAGTGAGTGCAAAAGTGAATAGATATCACGAAGCATAATGAATATAGAGTAACAACACAACTGAATTTAGAAGGCACAAAAGTATACATAGAAGGGTCATTAATACTACTAAGGGTATGAAACTTAAGGGAGAAACCATTGAAGGAATTATAGAAATGACATGGTGTAAGAACGGGTAATTAGCTATCACATATGCTTCTTCCTTCCACAAAGCTCCTCAATTAACTCGTTTCTCCATAAAATATTATCTAGAGCGATATTGTTATTTATGAATCAGTGAACCAGTTTGTCTAATATATGGAATAGAACTTCCTCATACGTCAGACATCTATTACACTATTTCTATCTAACTGTAAAACTAATGAAGTATCAACAATACACCTCTTTAATAATGAGGCATAAAACATATGGTGAACGACTGCCAACTCCATAGGAAAATATAACCAATAGGATAAGTCTAGTTGCATGATCTTACTCGGTTCTAGCCTAACCTAGTTTCACAAATTGCTATACATAAGATGATTATACAAATATAAACCATGGGTATTATTCTCTATATCTCTAAAAGTACCTTCATTCCCGTCATACTACTTAGTCTCACCACCTCCCCCAACTAACCTTAAGTTCTAATCAAGAAGCCACTAGTGCATAATGCATTCACCCACATGTTATCAACATAATATTCGAGTCTATCCATATAACCACTTCATGGAATTATAGGTAAACCACTCATCTATGAATCTTTCATTGCTTCCTACCATCTCTACTAGCTAAATATTTCAAGAATCTCTACTAAGAGACATAAAAAATTCACATCTAACTAATGTATACAACTAACTTTTTCCTTGATCCTCTTCAACATTTAAAACGTTAAGTGAGATCAGCATAAAAAAACTTTATGATAAGGGTTATCTAAGCTTTTTTCCACACCATCACATTATTGTTATCTCTATTGTAACATAATAAGGAACACTGAAGGACTAGAGTATAAAGATCTGGAATAGGAGGTACATTGTTCAATCACAACATATACTTATTATGGACTTGGAACTCACTTACAAAAGGCACCAATGCTTTATATACTAAACTCATAAATCATGAATAAATGATTATTCTAAGAATAGAAGTGGAGTAAACATCCTATGTTATCAGAGGTTGACGTAAATAGGCCTTTGAGAAAGAGAATCATGAGTGCGAATTATTTAAAAAATTTGAAAAAGTAGAATGTATGTGACATAGATTTATTTCACTAGCCACTTAGGAATATTATGAGTTCTCAGGGCTAAGCATACTAGGAAACATGATTTCATGTACCGTGAGATGTATAACATAAGTCTTGAATTCATAGCTTTATGGATAGTATTTGAGGTCACTATGTTGAAACTGTTGCTTCGTATTCTAGGAACTCAGCATGTACATGAATCTATATAAATCACGTCGATTTAGGCAAGAGCAAGATACTAACACATAAGTGATAAGTACATTGTCATGATGTCTCGTCATATCATTTTCCCAAAACCCATTCTCATCGAATTCTTAAGACATGGTTTGTTTCTTTACTTTATCATCTACCCCTAGAGCAAGGAAAATATTTTAATTCTACAGATCTATTCTCTGAACTTTTCTATAAGCACATTATCGTGCATTGTTAGGGAAACACTCTACACATTATTTCTAAACTCTCTTATTTTAGGACTATATCAGTAGGTACTAAAATTGTCTCTAATTCTACCTTTTGAGACACCTCTTAACTTTCTTGTTCCCCCAAGAATACCATTATAGATTTTATACTATTTATTTCTCTGCTAAAGTCTTACCTGAAATTCTTTATCCATAAAATTAATGGATAATGCTATACCAAGATTCTTAACATCATTTAGCTATAATCTCATCAATTAAGCTCTTAAGGTTCCATATAACATACTTAACCTTATCGACAGTTAGAAACTCGTGTCTACTAACTAGTCATTCATAGCACTTATAAACATAGAATCCCATTTAACAACATAATACCTCGGGTATAGCTCTTTCTTTACAAAACTTATGGATCTTCTTTAACTAATGACTTATTCACCATTTCACATATTCACATAGAGTTTATATAACTATATACAACATTCTCATAATTTTCTTAACATACGTTATCAATATGTTCTTCCACATATCATATCAGGCTTATATGTTCCATACCGCGAAGCCAATACTACTACCCCCAAACCATCCTTCTTGTTACCATGATAATCATCTAAATTCAAGCTTAGCGTCTAGTACAGAGACATAGATTTCAATACTATTTAAATATACAACTCAGAATACAAATTAAGGAAAAAGTAATACACACTAATACATTAAAAGTTTGTGGAAAAATAGCAGGTATTTATCTCACTGTTTATCTAATGGCTGTCTAAAAGAACATTCTCCTTCAACAAATCACTACTACTTATCCATTCCTCAACCTAAACTACAATTATAGGTCTATAAATTCCGATGGGCTCTATCTAAAAATATTACAAAATGTAGCCTAGATATATCAATTTTCAACCATTCTATCCTTCCGTTCAGAACCTATCTTGATCTTTACTTACCTAATATCATGCTATCATGAAACTCTTACCTAATTAAAAGCACTCAAATCCATCTAAACCAACAACTCCTTCTTTGCATACTATCACATAATCAATATAAAAATTATTACACTTTTACCAACAGTTAAGGACATATTATCCTATTTCTCACATAGTGCAAATAATTCTCAGTACATACTTAAATCAATAACTGTGCCTAGTTTTGATATCTATGTTTTTGACTTCATATACCTGGCTCTAGCAACATTTTATTTACTTATGACTTATAATAGAATACCCTAAATCAGTCAATCAATTGGGAGACATTACTATAAAAACCTTTTTCAGATATGTTTCCTCCTCCCATGTCTCTTTTTAATAAGGTTTTGAGAAGTATATGAATGTGCATCTTAATATGGGTCAACGCCATGATTAATATATATAAGGGTATATGCTTTTGAATCAAAAGTCTTGAATTAAATATTGGCATCGTCCAAGCCCTTCTGCAGATTTTAAAGTTTCTGAGAGATTCACATATGTAAGGGTTGGAGATTTATTATATCTAACACCTTAAAAATGAGGCATAGTAGGATGAAATATGGAGAAACACATGACTATGCATAAGTTTCTTAGATGAATAATCTATTGCACAATTCATAGTATGAAAAAAGGGAATTGTTTCCTAAAACTCTTTGTAGCCTCTCTATTAAGTGTGGGCAGGCTTAACACCCATAATGAAGACTCTAATAAACATGGAGTTTTAGACATTCTAGGACAATTTAACCTAGTACTATGACACCAAGTTTTTCCACGAGTTTACACCTCAGATGAGAATAAAGTACATGTAAATTATAAGAGTAGTCTAAAATTATAATGTCTTCTATGTTCATGAAAGAGGGGACTAGTTATGCTAATAGAATTTTGAGTATGTTATCATAAGACCAAGTTTATGTTGAATTATATTATAATAGCCTGCAATTATAGTTAAATATATAATTTACTTGAAATACTAGAACTATACATGATATAACATATTTTCATGAAATAATCATCATATGTATATTTAAAACACAATTAACATGGTGGTATAGAAAATCACATAAAATTCATTCTTTGGACATAAGCCCTGGATCATAAAAATCAGTAATTTAACCTTCAAAACTATAATTTTGGGGCACGGAGATGAATGGAGATCCTAATTGAATATTCATATGCCCATTAGATAAGAATCCTTTATTAAAAGCATGACATTGGGGGATCTTGAGAGATTGGATTATTACTTAAAAACTTTTTTATATGTAGTGTATATTTACCAAGTGTTTGATACTTTGAGAGTTTAAAATAGGTTAGGGGGTATTAGGATAACCAAATAGAAGCAACATTAAGCCCATACAAGTCTCATGAACCCATTTATAGTTCTATAACTACCCACACTACTAATCTAAGATGAATGAATAAATTCTACTTAGTATAAAGATAATAAACAAGAGTTCAAGTTAAATGAATAAATAAATAGGGAAATTAAGGTACAAAGGGGAAATGATGTGTATATAGTTATCCAAGACTAAAAATCAACCCAAAATACTTGAAATTCACAATATTAGCACAATACGCATTCTCATTCTAACAAAAGGGAACTGGTAATCTACCTGAAGGCCCGTAGATGTTGTATAATTAAGGTGCAAAATCCCAAACTCCATGAAAAGGGTTCAAGAACTAAGAAACTACCAAATTACTAATTATTCTTTAATAAGAATAAAATAAACCCATATTGCTACGATGCACTTGATCCTCCAGTGGAAGATCAATATTTTAGGCATTATTATTAACTCGCCCAAGTACTTATAATGGCCCATGGTCTCGTGGGATTAGCTTACTCTTTCGATGATTAGGAAAATTATCCTTATGGAAACAAATCCAAACCCAATCAACCAATTCAAGAATAAGTTACTTTCGACCCTTGTTTGCCTTCTTAGCCACTTCTTGATTTCTCTTTTCAAGATGAACCCTCACCTTTTCATGCAATTTATTCATGTCTTTAGCTCTTGCTTCCATATAGGCTCATGATTACATCTTGAAAAATATAAAATCCAGTAGGGTAAAGGGGTTAAAGCTAGAAACACATTCAAAGGGATTTGCCAATAGTGTTACAAATAGCCCGGTTGTAAGAAAATACAAACAAAGGAAAATGTTCCTCCCATGAGGAAAAAGTGACCTATAAATCCTCCTCTATGTTCCTCCCTAACAAATAATTCCCTCCAAGAGCTCATGGGCACACAATGATTCCTCCTATAAAACAAACACTAATCAAATTTACGAAATAAAGTGGAAAATCTATCCTTAACCTATTTCTCCCTTCCCACTCTTAGCAAGCTTGATATATTTTAGCAAAGGTGGGGTCCTCGGGGTATATAGTATTCAAATGCTCAAAACCAATGAATTTAAAAGATAAAGTGTTCAACAAACATGCCAGTGAGAAAAAGAATCTACAACATCATTATCCTTACCTTTCTTGTAATGAATTATATGGGGAAAATATTCTAGGAATGCAATCCATTTGGCGTTTGTTCAATTCAACTAAACATAGGACCTACGGTTCTTTAATGACTCATGATCATTCGAAATCACAAACTCTTTAGGTCGCAAGTAATGTTGAAAATTTCTCAACACCCTAATGAGTGCATATAATTCAAGGTCATACATAGAGTAGTTTAAGGTGTATCATATTAGCTTTTAACTAAACTAAACAATAGGATTTAGGTACTACATTAATACATCCATAATTCTACCTTATAGCATCATATTCCACCTCAAACATTTTCTCAAAATTAGGCAATTGCAACAAATTAGAGGAGCATAACATTCTTTTCAATTTCTCAAATGCATTTTCTTGCTCAGCACCCTACTTTAAAGGCTTATACTTATGGAGTACCTTGGTTAAGGGAGAGGCTATGGTGCTAAATCTCTTCATAAACATCCTATAATACTAGCTAATCCATGAAAGCTTCAAAACTCTCGAATGGATTTAGGAATTTGCCAATCCTTTTATATGATATCTTGGACTCATCTACCTCAAAACCTAGTGGTCACAACAAAACTAAATAAAAAAATTTAACCTACACAAAGGAACATTTATCAATATTAGCAAACAATTCTTGTTTAAGCACATCAAAAACACTCATCAAATGAATAACATGCTTTTCTAGGGATTTTCTATACACAAGAATATCATGGAAGTACACAACCACAAATTTTCCAATGAATAGATTTATGACATGATTCATCAAATGCATAAAAGTTTTAGGAGTGCTGGTCAGACTGAATGGCATAATTGTCTAATAATAGAGGTCAAATTTGGTCTTAGATACAGTTTTTCATTTATCACTGGGGTTTATCTGAATTTTTTGATACCCACTCCTTAGATCAATAATGGAAAATACATAAGAACTATTCAATTCATCAAGCATGCCATTAAATCTAGGAATGGGATGACAATACTTTACCATTATTTTGTTGATTTGAAGATAATTAAAATATATGTGACACGATCTATCTTTCTTTGGTACCAAGTTTACTAGTATGACACATGGACTCATACATTCACTCAGATACCCTATTTGGAGGAGTTTCTTAACTTTTCTTTAGAGCTTCTTTGGGTCTTCCATATTTCTTCTATAGGCCGATGTGTTAGGAAATTATGGCCCCGACATAAGTCTATTTGGTTCTCAATTTGCTAAAGAGGGAAAAAATCTATTTAGAAGATCCTTGGGAAATACATCCTCATAATCTTTTAGAAAAAAAAGGAAATAGAATGGGGAAAAGAAGAAGCATAGGTGTTAGTATGTAAAATGGTCCTAATGTGTGATAAGAACCAACAGACTTTAGGCCTCTACCTCCTCCCTAACATCATTATAGCTGGAAAGCATTACTAACTTGCCCTATCATTTTAACTCATTCTCCTTAACTCCCCTGTTAACCTCCTCCTCAACACACTGTCCCTTGACATCACCTCTTTTCCTTTTAATAATTTCATCTTTTGATAAACCTCCTCCCTAATATCTAGCCATCCATCTCAAATGAGTGTTTGTTGGTTCTCCCATTGTGAATCATGGACCAGTAAAATTGCTAAGGTCTCCCAAGTAGCACATGGTATGCTTGCATTAGAACTACATCGAATAGGATCTTTTATTGGTAGCTCCCACCCTTGAGCTTAATCATCACTTGCCGATGCACTTTCAATTCACCATACTAGATCAACTATTGAAGATTATAAGAAGCAGCATGTGGAGTAGTTGGTAGCTTAAAGAACTCAACCATAGTTGCTTTTGTATCATTAGCACAACTTACACTATTAATTATCAAGGAGAAACAAGTTTCCTTGATAAGGAACATAGTGTTAAATAGATTCTCCAATTGACTAAGATCATCTATTTACCTTTTAATGATGACCATCCTCACCACATAATTTTTACCATAAGGTATTCATCTTGAGGCTAAGCCTCTTCAATTAGAACTTGTATCATTAAACCATAGGGAATGGTGATGTCCCCATCAATTTCTTCTTACTCATCCTATTCTTCCTCAAACTATAGATGTTCATCTTTTTATTTTGGCTCCTCGTTATTCTCCAAACAATCTAGGTAATAAGGTTTTCCTTCCTAAAGAATGATGTTTCTTTGATTTGGGAATCACTTATTTGATGACCCCATCCTTGACACTCAAAGCATTGGAACACCCTTGGGCTTGTCGACTTGGATCTTTTAGCCTATCTCTTTTTGTAAATAAAGTATTAGAGTACCCTAAAAAAGCTTCTTCTTGATGGCCTTGTTGAAACTCTTTTTCTTGTCCAAGTAGAAGAACTATGCAATTTACCTTTTTCCTTCTTCCAAGAGTTTGAAGATGATGATATCTTTACCTTGAACATTCTCAATTATTTGACAGACCCCTCGATGTTGATGGCACCCTTAAATATGGAATCCTTATCTTTAAAGTGATAAAGGACCATCTTGGAAATTTATCTAATAGTTAAACCCACTCTTGAAGTGAGCTTACTGAGTGACAAGGTTCCTCTTGGATATCGAGCATTACAAAAAACTAGTAAAACACATCATTATTCTCCAAGATTCTCTTAGATACTTTCTTCAAGTTGTAGAACTTAGTAATAATCTCTCTTTGGAAGGACTCTGGCACATACTTAATGATCATTCTTGATTTTAATTATTCCTGTGGAGGAATAGGGCTTAAATTGTCCAACCGTCGCCTTCCCCGAGTAAATTCCCACAAAGTTGAGGTATACCCTTTAATTGAGCTATAGCCTATGAGGACTTCATTATTTCATATAAGTCATTGGTCAAGAAAATACTATCACAAGGTAACTTCCAAGTGATGAAGCTTCTGGATCACTTCTCTGTTAAAATGGTGGGAGAGACCTTGATAGAATTGAGACTCGTATCTCTCCCTTATTGACCCTCTTGATTTCCAATGTAACTATCATGTACCAGTGATTGAGCCAGTTTTCCATAATATCCTCCATTCCTTCCTCCTTGTACCCTAAATGTACCTCGATTCCTTAACCTAGGTGATGGAGCACCAAAACCATAGCTGATGTCATATTGATCCCCTAACTCCTCTTGTTGATCTTACCACTCAACCCCTTCCCTTTGAAGTGGTGTGTTTTGGACTTGAGTTGGTGGATTTGGGTCTAGTTGAGCTTGGTTATCCGAAACATTGAGTGGTCATAAGGAATTTCATGGAGCTTGGTTGATATTTTTTTTTTGGGTTGGATAGGAGGATGAAAGGTTCTTTCTAGGTGCACCGTTTGATGAAGTCTATTCAGGGACACGGTATAGGATGACGAACTAACATATCTGATGCAATTCGGGTTACGAATCACAATATACGATTGAGGGAGAAAGAAACAAAACAAAAGACATGCGGAAACTTAAACAATTTATCGGTTTATGGGCAACAAGGGACTTTTATACCCTCACCTCCCAATTGAACCAAGA
>JBDJHY010210112.1:0-11430 GCA_039654485.1 Withania somnifera | reverse complement strand
TCATCGAGCCCAGTTGTAAGTCTGCAAACTGTTCCTGCAGTAACTCTCAGGTTTTTCTAGGTACATACTTGTCCATAAAGGCCTCTATGAACTGACTGTATGTCAACAAGGGATAACTAGGAGGCCTATGGTCCCTAAGTACTCTCCACTAATGACTGGCATATCCCTTAAGTACATAAGTGGTAAACTCAACCCTGTGACTCTTCAAAAGCTTAGAAGTCCTCTACCTCTCCTTGCAGGTTGTGATAATCTCATGGGGGTCCTGCCTTACTTCCCTAAGAACCTAGACGGTTTAACTAGAGTGAATGGTCCAATATCTTTCTCACCTCAGAAGCTGGGATAGTAGGAACTAGCATTGATATGGATGCAGTAGTAATTTGGACTGCTGCTATAGGTTGTACTACTAGGGCAGTAGATAATGGAGGAGGTGGTACACCCTGTGCCTCTCCTTGACCTAAAGACTATGTCATATCAGTCAGTACCTTACCGAACATTGGCATTATCTACCATAACAAATCTCGAATAGTGGCAGGCAATGGTTATGTGAACTTCGACAAAGGTGTAGACACTATCTGTGACTGAGTGGTGTCTAAGGAGTAACAGTCTATTGAACATCCCCTACCACCCCTTCCTAATCTATCAGAGAAGGTCCTCAATCCAAGGATGAAGCTCGAGTACGCACTATCTACAAAAAAGTGAACCTAAAGTGATTCTTTCCACAAATAGTACAAATATCAACGCACGATATGAACCAAGATATTAAGACTTTCCTAAGGTACCCAATAACCTCCTAAAGATTGAATGCAGATGTCTATATACTGATCCACAAGACTCTAGTAGGTACTTTCTCGAAATGCCAAAGAGACTGGTGAACCTAAACTCTGATATCACTTTGTCAGGACCAAAACTCAGGTCATGATGGTGTCTACAATACACCTATATACAAGCCTATCCCTACATCCTGGAGCTACAAAAAATAGGCTATTACCACTCACAACTACCAATAGTAAGTAAAATAACAAAATAGAACCAACGTACAAACCAGCCCAAATATAGTGCCAATGGCTTAAGGAGATACAAACTGAGTATCCAAAAGAAATATATACTATATACAAGCCCCTAAGATTCAAATTAAGCAAAACCATCTGGGAACAAAACAAGAAGACACCAACTTGAAGGAGACATAATTAGCCTGTACGCTAGAAGCTCACCATAAATCTTTGAACTATAAAGCTTAGTTTGCATGATCCCACCTCCTACGCTGACCCACATTGCTATCAGTACTAAAAAGAATAGTATAGAAGTGCAGTATGAGTACCATAAATAGAGGTCCCTAATAGGAATCATTGGCCAATCAGGCATAATAAATAAGAAAAGGAAGGTGGGTAAGTAAAATAGGTCATAATAATAAGTAAAGCGGGAAAGAAAGCTAACTATGTATCTAAATATAGGATATGTACGGTATACAACTATGCAAAAATGAGAAAGAGAATGTAAATTCTAAGAGAGTAGATCTATGTACTTCTGTTTCCCAAAAACCAACTACCACAAGCCACGAGTTAACCAAATAGAGGAACCTACCTATGCTCTAATGACTATAGTGACTAATAGAAAAGGGTAACAAATATAGTTACTAAAGGCATAAAATAAAGAAAGAAGAAGATATAACCCAAAAATCTGCCTACACAAACCTGTCTTCATATATAACAAAAACATACAAAACATACCTGACACCCCATCCTGCCGATAGATACAACCATAACAAACAAATGACTCACCATGACTTCCTCCGTAATCCCTGAGAGTACAAACAACACAATAGAAATGAATGAAAAAGGGAGGGGGAATCAAAGAATAACTACAATGGATCCCAGCGTAAAATCAGAGGTCCCATCTCTCAATAGCAACTCCGAGCTAAACACATGAGGTCCCACCTCCAGATTATTTTCCTTAGCTAAAACTCAGGAGGTCCCACCCCTAAACAACATCTCTCAAACCAACATGGGAGGTTCCACCTCCTAACAATAGCCCTTAGCTAATAATAGGAGGTCCCACCTCACATCAAAGCTGCAGTGATACATATATAAGTAGGAAAATCTCAATATGGTCTTATATTGTGAAAATAGCTCCATACCACATTACGGTCGTGGATGTTTAGTTTTAGAAAACTCTTTCCAGTTACATTTTATTAGAAATAGAATTTTCAATTTCATTAAGTCCATACTATATTATGCAACATTAGGTCTCAACTAGAAATCCACTACATAAGCTAATTCTATTATTCATGCATAAGTAAAGCATAATACAGATAAAAAAGCTCTCAGAAATAGTCTATGATCATCCAGGGCCACCAATTAAGCACATAAATCTCCCACGGTCATAATATGGACCTATACGGCTAGCAATAACAAGGCCACTCCTCAGAAGGCCAGAGCATACTACAATACCCACGACCCACTATGTCCTTGCACAGGTCCCTCAAAATACTAGAAAACAGAGGGAAAATAACAATAAAAGGGATATCAACATAATATCCATCCGAGCAACTAGCTAACACAATGCTAATACTTTACGTAACCTGGTCTAGAAGGACGGTAAGCCTAGCCTATCGGGCATCAGCGAAAGTCTTTAAAAAGAGCACAATAATAGCCTGAAGCTCCTACTGAGATCGAATGCATTCAAAACTATCAAATTAGGTATCCCAAAAGAAAAAATATAAAGACCGATGCCCATATTTCCAAGTGCAACCCAAGTAAAAAATCGGGCGTAAAAATAGGCACATGGGTTCTGCAGCTCAAACAATAAAACTAAAAATTCTGAAGGATAGGCATTATCTCAAGGAACACTTGGTTCGAAAATAAGCTCCAATGGACCTCAAATAGGTCCCCAAATGGCCAAGAGAAGTTAATGTACAAAGAATAATAATTCAATAATTACTAGGAAAAGAAGAAGCCAAAAACAAACCTGAGAATGAAGGATAAATTCTCACAATGGGGTCCCAATTTCTCAACCACGATCCCTCACCAATACTCTAACAATTACTCATTTAATTGACTAAGAAAACATATATAGCTATAGAGGGAAAATGTATTTAGCATGGTGGAAAGGGCTAGAAAAAGTCTTAAATAGACATGGTCGTAGGCTTTTGCAAATGCGGACAGGCCCCCGTGATCATGGCCCATGGACCGTCCAGGCCTTCATGAATGTGACTGGTCCTCCGCAATCACGGAGAAGATTGGTTGGCCTGGTATAGGTGATAACCTTTTGCAGACGCGACAAGGGGATCGCGAATGTGAAGAAGGGGGAGGTAGACTCTATAAACATGGCCAAGGACCCTAATCAAGAGAAGGACATGGGACTGCTATTTTGATACCAAAGTGTTATGCAACAACAATTCCAAAGACACCAAACAAGGGCTCTGAATAGAATTAAGCATGGATACCAACAAAGAAATTATGCAACCTACATAGAAATGACATTAAAAACTTAATGGAATTGTTAAAACAACCATACGAGATCGTTTAATTTGAAATGAACCTCTAAGTCAAACTAAAACAAAGCCCAAAACTTTTTAACTTTCCATATAGACCCTCAAAATGAGCCCGAACACCTAAGGACCTGCACCAATGACCCAACTAGCCCAAAATCAACATTCCAGAGCTGATGGAACTATCAAAATTCCAATCTAACACTACAATCCTCAAAAGTCATCCCAAGCTCCAAAATGAACTCCGGTTGTGTTGATTTCCAAAAAAATAGTTCAAACTCAAAACAAAAGACCCAATACATGAACTAAAGGTCCAACTAGAACAAAGTTAGCATTTTAAAGCTAATGGAACTATCAAAATTTTGATTTTGAGTGCATTTACTAAGAATTCAGTCTCAAGTTTCACTATTTCAAGGTTAAGCCTTTAAAACATGAAAACTAAGATAACAAGCTATAAAGTTGCCAGGGCACCGAACTATCAATCCAAAAATGTCATAAATGACTTGGGGAGGATAAAAAATTTCTCTAAACATAGAAAAAGATGACCAAGTGGGTCATTACAACTCGTAGAAAATAAATGTTAAAAATTAGCCTAGACCCACCTCCCCGTTAGATATCCATAGATTTTAAGGTCTAGCTAGGTATTACCATAGATTTGTCTAGGGATTCTTTTTTATAGATGCTCTTTTAACATGGTTGACTCAGAAGAAGGTGAATTTTGAGGGGTCAGATGATTGTGAGAAGAGATTTCAGATTGAAAACTAAGTTAACTTCAACTCCAACATTTACTTTCCTATGGGTTCGAAGGGTTTTGTGGAGTATTTTGATATTTCCCGGGTTGGTTTGGGTTATGTATTGATACTGAATGGTAAGGTTGTAGCATATGATTCTCGAAAACTTAATGAGAAGAATTAGCATACTTATGAACTTTGATTTGACAACCATGGTTTTTGAAAATTTAGAGTAACTTCTTGTACGAAATTCATGTAGATATCTTCATTGACATAAGATATCCATATGTATTGGAGTAGAAGATATGAATATTCTTCTTCGGAGGTGGTTAGAGTTGTTGAAAAACTATGACATGAGTGTTTTGTATCATTTGTGCAGGGCCAATGTAGTAGATGATGCCCTTAGCTAGTTATCTTTGGTCAGTTTGATGCATGTTAATAAGGGTAGGAGAGAGTTGGTTAGGGAGGTGCATAGACTTTCTCACCTTGGGGTGATATTGAATGGTGTTGAGGACGGGGCTATATTAGTGTAGAATTCTTCTAAATCATCTCTTACTGTTGACGTGAAAGAGACATAAGATATAGACCAATTTCTAGTTCAACTAAAGAGTGCAGTTAAGAAGTAGAAAGTTTAGATTTTCTCCCAAGGGGGAGATGGTATTCTTTGTTATCTGGATAGCCTTTGTATGCTAGATGTTGGTGATTTGAGAAAAAAAATCTTATTCGACTCTTTTAATTCTAGGTATTTTGTTTACCCTAGGGATACAGAGATGTATAGAGATTTGATGTAGGGGTATTCATGGAATAGAATGAATAAGACTAGTTAAATATATGGTTAAGTGTCGTAACTATTAGAGAGTGAAGATAGAGAATCAGAGACCAGCAAGAGACTTATAGAGTTTTGGTAATCCAACACAAAAATGGGAAGTAATTAATATTGACTTTGTCAGCAGTCTTCCTCTAGCCCAGAAGAATGATTCTATATGGGTGATAATGGACAACATGACTAAGTTAGCTCACTTCTTTCCAGTACATACTAGTTACTAACCAGAGTAGTATGGGAGGAATTACCTTCAATTGATTGACAAGATACATTGAGTGCCTTTTTCTATTATTTAGACCAAAATACATAATTCACGTCAAAGTTTCGGGGATCATTTTAGAAAGGTATTGGTACTCAGGTTTATCTAAGTACAATATTTCACTCATAAATAAATGGTCAGGCTAAGAGGACCACTCCAATAGTAAAAGATATGCTAAGAGATTGTGCAATCAATTTCAAGGGAAGCTGGATTGATCAATTGTCCTTTGATAGAGTTTAAATAAAACAACAGTTATCACTGTAGTATTCAGACAAACCATTTGAGGGTTTGTATGGGAGGAGATACAAGTATCTTATTAGATGGTTTAGTGTAGGTGAGGCAGGGAAGGTATGTCCAAAACTTGTTCATGATGCGATGCAAAAGGTTCATATCATCAGAGAGAGATCAAGGGAATCTCAAATAAAATAGAAATCCTATATATATGTGAGAAAAATATATCTAGAGTTTTCTGAATGTGATTAGGTATTTCTGAAGGTATCCTCAATAAAGGAAGTCATGAGGTTTTGTAAGAAAGGGAAGCATAGTACACATTATGTCTATTTGTATAATATTTTGAGAAGGGTTGGCGATGTTTCCTATGAGTTGGATATTCCAGCAAAGTTAGCAATGGTTAAGGTAGTGCCTATTAGATTTTTCATACATAAAGTGCATGACTGATCTATCCTCGATACTACCGGATGAGAGTATCAACATACAAGATAGCTTAACCTATGAAGAACTTTCCATTCAAATTTTGGATCAACAATTCCACAGATTAGGAAACAAAGAGATAGCTTTAGTTAAGGTTCTGTGTTGGAACCAGTTAGTTGATGGAGCTACATTGGAGCTGAGGCAGATATGATGGGTAGATATCCAAACCTAGTTCCTTACTATTCCACTTCAATCTAAGGTAATATCCTCTATATTCAAGTTTTCTTCTATATTCATGTTTTATTTGATGAGTTTATGGTAGTTGAGGTTAGTAAGAGTGGTATACATGTCAGTTTTTTGAGTAATAGCTTAATTATGTTTGGTAGGTTATTATGATGCCTTGAGTGAGTTTCATATTCATCTTATAAGCATTGTAGCCTTTTTCTCTTTAATTTAGCTTGAATTTTCATTCGAGGATGAATAATCTCAAGGGGAGATAAAGTAACACCCAATACTTGGATTCATCTAGAAACTTTGAATGTGAACTAAGAAAAAGTAAAAATTTCTATCAAGGTACCACAAGTCGTTGTACCACTCATGGGAGGCCACCATGAGTCGTCTATAGGCTCGTGGTACCAATATTTAGAAACCTAATTTTTCATCTCACAAACCATAATTTGGTATTACGAGTCGTGAGAGGGAATGTGATTCGTGATTCCCACTCGTGACTTAAACAATGTCAATTTATCAAATTATATCCAATTTCTCAAGAGAGAACATATGATTTAGGGAAGTAGTTCACGAGTCGTACTGTCAACTGGTGGGAGGAAGATCCAGAAACTTGGAATTTTTCCCATAGTACCAGGTAAGAGTCACGAGTTATAGGTTGACTCATGGATCTCAATGATAGATTTTTAGTTATGTTTTGTAAGGGCAATTCAGTAATTTTTCCACTCTCTTTAGACCAATTAATGATTGTTTTGACTTTTTTAGGGTTATTATAGATACCCAAAATCCTTTTTCTTTCATTAAAAAACATAATTAGATTAAGAGGAAAGTTTTCTTCAAAGATTCTCACTGAAGCAAGGTTAGGGTTTTTCACGACTTAAAAATTGAGTTGTGATGCCGTCCAGATCCCACCTATAGAAAAGTACCAATTTCCAAAAGAAAAGAGAAAGGAGAAGAAGAAGAAATCAAAAATATATAACAAAAATAAAAACTCTAGAACCTTGTATCATGGTTGTTAAGCATCTATATATAGAAAAGTACAAAATACCTCGCATAATGCGGCAAAAACTATAGAATAGCTATCCAAAATCCAATCAGGATAACTCTAATGATAGAAGAAAAATCAGCCAGCACGAATGTCGACTGCTCATCGTGTGTCCTGAAATAACACCAAACTATCTCGTACGGTCGCATCCACTCTGCCGACACATACGAAGACCTGCATCACAAAAATATTAAGAACTATAGCATGAGTATAAAAAACAACGGGTACCCAGTAGGAATCATAAGGCTATTTGGAAAAAGTAACCATAAGAAAGGTAAAGAGAGATCATAAGTAAATAGGCAAATAGCACGCAATTAATAAAACAAACCATGAATAACATGACATGTACCTAGACATCCAACTTAACCACCATAAGGAAGGACCACAAAAGAGAATACCAGACACGTAATGAATAATCCTAATCTCAAATAAAGTAAAGGAAGTATCCACAACAATACTAGATATCAACCATGCAGATCAGCATATAAGTAACCCAACAGGATTCCCCTGGTAATCCCAAAGAGTACAAATAAGCACAAAAAATGCAATGCAAAGGGTGCTGAAAAATAAATAATGCATATACTCACCCTCCCTGATGTAGTACCTCAGCGAGAAGGACCTCTAAAGGCTTACCAACGTACAACTCTTCCTCTTTTACACCCCTTCCCCAGGCTATGCACATATCTAGTATGTCAGGCATGTCTAACCAAGATAAAAGGTCCGTGGAGGGATCCAATCCCATGTAATCCTCGTAAAAAGCTAACTAGTGGCATAGTCATCAGGGCACAAAAGCCAAAACTCGGCTTCGCCCATATATCTTATATCAGTGAAAATCTCAAGTCTAGCCATAAGTCAAATCGTAGTCAAAGTAAAACTCAATTTTCACCTAATAGCCAATATCCAGCAATTACAGTGACAATTAGAAAATAGGATCAAATGGCATGAGAAAATAGCTCCATAATGCTCATGAGCACAGTCGTGGAAGATATAAGTATAATAAATAAGAAATAATATCCGGATTAACATTCGTTCAAAAGCCCAATTACCTTTTAAAACATCAATGTATCTTGCAACAATAAACAATTAGCAATCTAGATCGGTTCTAAAGCCACCAACTAAAATAAGGGGATAGCTACTAAGCGCTAACTACTAGTATAATCCCCTCCACAACCTTAACTATATTCCAGAGATAGCGTGAAACAAACGTAAATGACCTTATATCCCCAGGGTAGATACACAAGAAAAAAGACCAGCAACATAGGTTGTAGGCCAACATAACAACTATATAGGGCTCCAAACTAGTATCCTAGCATCGAGCTGGCAATTTACCAAGTGTATACAATACCAAATACCCAATCTAAAAAGTAAGTCGTAGCCTACCTGGATTTTGGTGATAACCTTGAAAAGCATATAGAGACACTCAAAAACCACCAACACATCTTGAAATTGCATGAAGCTAGCAAAAACATAACACAAGCGTCAAGACGAGTGAAACAAGACACATATTGCAATAAAAATAGCTGGGTAGAAATTCAAACTAAAAACGGGTCCATAAACCCTCACATCTTAGAAAAATGGAATATTTATACCAACAATTAAAGCACAACTCATAGTTTGTATGGAGCAAAATAGGGCTTAATGCAGTATAAGAAAATGAATAAATAAGCCCTAGAAATTTAATATAATTTAAAAATCTTTATAAATAAAGAGAAACCAAGAAATTTTTAAAACTTTATAAATAAAGAGAAACCAAGAAATTACCAGGTAAAAGTGGTCCTAGAGTATCAAGAATACAATTTCATGGACCAAATTTATTATTGGACTCTTAATAATACAAAACATAAGATCACATGGTGGGAAGTTGAGAGAAAAATAAGGATTTTCATCAAAATAGAAAAGAAACAAAATTATATATAAAGCTGTTAGGCGGTGCCCCACCATACGAGCACCACCCCGTGATCACAGTGGGCTAGGAAGCTAAACCTCCATAATTATGGACAAGGGCCCACGCACCCAAAGAAGGGTTGGTCTGGAAGATTTCTAACCTATTCTAACAAGGCTACAAAATGAAATGGAGTCCACTTTTGACAATCCATATATGAAATTCTTATGTAATCAATATTTACTACTCAATAGAATAAATAAAATGGAGATCTGAGATTGTATAAGATGATTAACTCCCCATGAAGCTATAAATATAAATGAATTGAGCTATAAAACTACTAGGGAGCTGAACTATCAGTCCTAGCATGTCATAGATGACCTGGGGAAGCTACCAAGGTGCTCTAAACATAAATGAGTCACAAAAATCACAAAATAGACCCGATGGGCCATTATAGGGTTTCCATCAAAGGGTTATCTTTCAACAGTGTTTCCCACTAATTACCTCCATAGAAGTTCTCCAAAACAGAAAGGTGGGCTAATAAACAAGGGCTCCTTCCACCTTTCTACCCAAAAACCTTTTTAGAAAGAATTTAGAATTATAGAAGCATCTTTAAGGTTGTATTCATTTTATACTATATGTTGAGATTCCCTATTATTGTATGATCCTTGATAATGTTATCTAAATTTGATGAAGTTACATACTACTTGATAAAGTTGTATAATTCTCTTGAGATTTAAAAGCATAATCATGAAACCTATTATAGAAATTGAAGGAGAGTCATAATACATGAATTAATTATATTTTTAAGTTTTTTAACCTCAAAATTGAATTGAGTGTTGAAGTATCATTAATTGCTTGAGTTTTCACATGGTTTTAAACCTAAGTCAAAAGAATGTCAAATTAAGTGTTATTGGATAAATAAGGACTAAGTAAGAATATTGGTGATTTATATTTGAATTACAAGCCAAAATTAAGAATGTTACTGAAGTGTCAAATTGATATCTTTTCATAAAGATGTTGCCCAATGTGGTTTAGTTAAGTGTTTTTGCTAGCTGGTTTCATCCCAGGGTGTTCAACTAGTCTAGAGTAATGAAATATAAATTTTGGTGAGTCGTTCCACTGAGGATATACCACTAGTTAAGAGAGTTGAATTATAGATGTGAAAGTATTTTGGGGAGGAGTATTAGCACTGAGAGGGTGAGCCGAGTCCCTATACCCGAAACCTGTAACGCCAAGTATAGGATAATATTTTGGATCGATGTGTGCCATTTGATAATCTTATTAGATACACTAGGGAAGTGAGTGTACATAACCTGGAAAGGTATTGAGGACCCCTCCATATGGGATAATATGTTTTACTTCGCTACTGAGTCACGGAGTATGTCAGTTATAGAAACTCCCAAATGATGTTGAGTGTCATTCTGAAGTAAAGAGAGTTAAAGTAAGGTTTTTAAATAATGTTTATATTTTGTTGTTAAAATTTGTTCAGTCTACATGATTTATTTGAGTTTATTTTATAATTCTTGAAAGCTGAAACTTTTAAACTGATATTGTTTAAATTACATGTCTTGTCTATTTGAGCTGAGTTTTTGTATTTGAAATTGATATTACTTGTTCATGCATTGCATAGTCATGATGTCACTTTATTACTTTATCTTATTATGATACCTCTCACATATTCAGTACATTCCATATAGTTATTTCATACTATTTGTTGCATGTTTTCTGTCATGTAGATCCTACAAGCCATTCGAATGTTCAAGGTTGACTTGATTTTCATTCTGAGAAGTTGAATATTGGTGAATCCTTATTAGTTCGAGGGAAAGATTTCATTGAGGTGATTTTATTATTTATTTATATAGTTGGGACTTGGTAGTTATTTATTTTATTCTTATTTTAAAGTTAGCTAGAAACTTGTTCTAGCAGTCCGTAGTCAGCTTGTGGTGGTTTTCAAGCATAAGTATGCAGTAGTGTTGAGACTTAAATTTTCATTTTTATTCAAGTATTTATTTTTCATTCTTGTGAGATTTTTCTATTTGATTTTCTCATTGATTTATTGTTTGCACTGAGTGTGAGTTTCTAGATTCATGCATGAGGTACGAGTTCTTTCTGGGCCACATAGTGTCTACGGATGCCTTGTTGTGCTTAGGGGGTGAACTCAGGTCGTGACACCCCTACTAAGGGCATACCTATTCTGATATGATGAGCACTAAAGCTACCCTATCTTCAAAACCTCTTGTTTCCTGTCCCATATGTATTGTGATGAATACCCTTGGAAAATTGATAAATGTCTGCCTTCCTCCATTTGTTTTGTTTTGCAG
>JBDJHY010210071.1:0-11430 GCA_039654485.1 Withania somnifera | reverse complement strand
ATTTGGTCTAGGATCTACATGCTCAATATATGTCTTCGTATTATGCTATGTGTGAGTTTTGCTAGTGAGCCTTTTCCATTATCTATTTGTACACAATAGGAAATTCGTTGGTTGTGGATCGTGTTTTGTGATACTGTTTTGGGACTATTTTTCATAACCCATATGGTTATTCACATGATTTGTGTTTTCTTCATTTTATAGCATTTCAGTAGCTGCCCATGTAATTTATGATCTGCTAAGACTTGTAGTTCAGCTCCCTAATGGTTCGGTTAAAAGTTATCTCGAGTCCTCTATATTAGAGCTTGGGCTTCGATACTCATTGTCTTTAGTCAAAATTCCTTAAAAACAAGCGTGTAATCAAATTTTAAAAATTCCTTTACCTCCAGAACATGGATTTTGGTCTAGGTGAACCCTTGATATGGGTCTAGGAGCTTCTGGTCTGAGTTCAGCCAGTCTTGCTAGTTTTTAATAGGCTTATAGTTGAATGTTTGACTTTTGTCACCAATCGAGAATCCAACCATGGAATCAAAAATACAATTTCTCCATCAGCTCCAGGATGGTGATTTTGGACTAGTCAGTTCATTGGTGCACTTCTAGAGGTGTCCGAACTTATTTTGATGTCTGTCTAGAGTGTTGGGAAGTTCATCCCTTTTCATCCACTTTTGTCTGGGGGTAATATTTTACATAATGACCTCTGTTTGTTGTTTTGTCTATTTTGTTGAGTCTGTAATGTGTTTCTCATACAATAAGAATATTTTACTTGTTACTGTTGGACTCTGTTTTGATTTTGTGTGTCAAAATCATCAAGTAAATGTTCAATGCATTCTCTCAATACAAATAAAGGCTAGGTTAGTCTATGACTGCAACCTAACGGATCGAGAATAACTGACAGGCCCCAACTCGCAATATAAATAATAAACAACACAAGTAGAGAAAGACAAAGCAGCCTTCCTAGATCGGCTCTAAAGCTACCAACCTAATCGAGGGATAGCTACTAAGCTCTAATCACTAGTTTAATCTCATCCCCAACCTCATTATCGTCTAGACTCCACGTATGAAATACGCATCAAATGCGTTACTCCTCTCTAGCAACACAACAGTCTAGAGTCTTCATGAGACACACGGGTAGGGCTATATAGCCCCAGGTTACGTAGTTAAGCTACAATCAATCTGAGAGGCCATAGGATAAAATAATAAGTACATCGGGCTCAAACAATCATTCCAGCCACCCACTGGAGCTTAACCATATATATACTATACTAATACTCAATCTGAGAAAACTAGACCATAGCCTACCTAGAATACAACGATATCCTTAAAAGTGTTCTTTGAATATCCAAAATTATTTACGATGATTGGAATGAAGTGATGCTAGAAAAAACTCAACATACTAGTCAAATAGGTAAAACAAGACCCATATTGTTATATAATTTGCGTGATCAAAATCTCGGCTAAAATTGGGTCCATATTCCCTAATAGCAAGAAAACTGAGAATACTTGTATTCACGCTTTAAACTTAGCTCGTACGTCTTATAGTACATTATAGAGTTAAATTTAATGGTAGAATCGAAAGATATAAGCCCTTGAAGTTTATATTCAACAGAAAACTTTATAATAAAATCAAGCACAAGAAATTATCTCGTAGAATTAAGCTTAGAAGAATGAAAACACGTTTTTACAAATCAAAACTTATGCAAAATCATTTCTTTTTTTTCTTTCTTTCTTTTCCTTTCTTCTCTTTTTATTTCCTTTCTTTGCTTTATGTTTCTAATCTCTGCTCTCTTTCCTTTTTTTTATTTTTAATGAAGCATTGCTTCTTTATGACCTTTTCTTTAGCGACATATATATAATAATATTTTATATATAATATAATATATAATTTACTATATAATATTAAAATAAGGTATATTCAGGTATTGCATACACTCATTATAAAATGATTATAACCTTTTAAATATACTAAATTTAATAAAATAATATTTAAAATAAAACATACTTTTTAAAATAATAATATTTCCAATATAATTAGACTCATTATCTCCATTAAAATATTATTATATTTATAATTCCTTATAAAATGATAAATGTGAGACTATATTATTTGAGAAACAATGTTATACTTATCAACAATACCGTAGGACTTAAAATTATATTTGATTTTCTTCTAAAGAAAAATGTAATTATTATATAAAATAAATGTGACCCAATGGTTATTCGTTAAACTAAATAACAAAAAGACACGGGTATCAAGCCAAGAGTCTCCGTAGACTGAAGCCCCCATTCTGAATTTCACCAAAGCATCAGATTTAAATTTCAAACATGTTTTCAAGGAATTACCCTCAAATTATCCAATCTAAATTTAGAATTCAAGAAAAAATAGAAACAATACAAAAATGACCCGAAGGGTCATTAAAACATCCCTTACTAAAGTAACTTTTGTCTGGGAAAGTTAAGAAAAGGACGAATAACTGAAGTATCAAAAAAGTAAGAGTACTAGGCTAGTATATCTCTCTCTATCTCCCAAGTAGCCTCTTCAGCACGGTGATAAGTCCAACAAACCCTCACTACTTGAATATCTCTTGATTTGAGTCGTCTCTCATCTCTACCAATAATTGCCTCAAGCAGCTCAATATAAGACAAATGGTCGTCCAGCTGAACTGACTTTGCACGAAGCACATGGGAAGGGCCTAGCATGAATTGATGAATCATGGACACATGAAACACTAGGTAAACGACAGTTAACTCTTGAGGTAAGGCTTATCTATAAGCAACTTCACTGACCCAATCAATAAACTTGTAGGGCTTGATAAATCTGGGGCTAAGCTTGCCCCTCCAATCAATTCGCATAATGCCCTTCATGGGAGACACCGCAAGATTGCCATATCCCCAATACTAAACTCCAGAAGTTGGATCATACAATCTGCATAACTCTTTTGAAGACTTTGTGCTATCCTTAATCTATCTTGAATGACCTAAACTATTTCTGTAGCATCCTAAATTAGGTCAAAAGTCTGAGGTAAAATCTCAATACTACTGAACAAACCAATTGGAGATCTCTAATGCCTATTGTACAACGCCTCAAATGGTGCCATCTGAACGTTTGGATGGTAGTTGTTATTATAAGTAAACTCTCACATTTGCATCTACCCCCAAAATCAAAGACACAAGTTTGCAGCATATCCTGGAGTACCTGGATAGTCTTCTAAGACTGAACATCTGTCTGTGGGTGGAACGTTGTACTCAAAGCTACCTTGGTACTCAACTCACGTTGAACTGTATTCCAAAACCATAAAGTGAACTATGTACCTCAGTCTGATATAATCAAAACTACCACCCCATGTAAATGGAGGATCTCTCTAACATAAAGAATCATAAGTCTCTTAGCACCCCAAGAAGATGAAATTTGCAAAAAGTGAGCTAACTTGGTCAATCGATCCATGATCACCTATATACAATCATAACCTTGGAAGGTATAATGAATTCTTGAAACAAAGTCCATGGTGATCCTCTCCCATTTCCACTCAAAGATATGGAGCATCTATAATATACCACCTCGTCTGTGATGCTCAAACTTTACTTGTTGATAGTTTAAGCATCGAGAAACAAACATGTTAACATCTGATCTTAGCTGATGCCACCAATAGTGCTGCCTTAAATCTCTGCACATCTTTCATAATGCCTGGATGTATCAAATATTTTATATAGTTGGTCTCATGAAGAATAGTTCAATTCAAGTAATTTATCTTAGGAACACAAATATGATAGCCTATCCACAACACACCATCTGAATCAAGAGATGCACTACTTAATTTACCCCTCAAAACTAACTCTTGAATACGAATCAAAGATCTATCCTTGTATTATCACTGTCTGATCTGATTGAATCAGAGTGGTATTAAAGCTCTAAGATTGCAATATCTCTGGCTATAAGAGTAAGAGTTTGGTAGAGTCATGTAAATCGGTACGTAGACTTCCATACCCTATCTTTGGGGAGTTACAAGGCTCTTTTATAGTATTGATTCTCATTGATTATTTCAAGCGACGTATTCAATGGTTTCTTGGTCAGTTATCTTGGTTCACTTCCGCAAATGGAACACTCGTGATTGATACTAGAAGGCGACGATGCTCCCCCACCTACGAAGAGAGTTTTAGTTAGGGGTTGTGGTACAGTCAAAGCCTGTGCATAAGTCGGGGCTAGCATTGGGTGAGATGAGCCTGCACCTGTAGATCTACCTCCTCCAAAGATGCAGCCACTCTTAGATGATGCACTTAGAGACGTGTGGCAACTTCTGATTGTTATGTTTGGTAGGCCATCGATTGATGATGGGTTAGACTTCGACCGAGGGGGCAGAACAGGGTGCCCTAACTCCCCTTGTTCACCCAATGCCAGCAGTCATGATTCCTCTTACATAGCCTGCTCTAGAGGTGTTACTAGTTCAACAGTTAACCTAGTTTCAGCATGTATTTCCTATTATAATTTATGAGGATCGAAAGATGCAGTCATTTTATGCTTATGGGATGCTCTAATACCGTTTTTGAAGAAGAAAGATGGGGACTTTGCACAAATGTATTGATTACTGGAAGTTGAATAAAGTTACTGTCAAGAATATATATCCATTATCACAGATTGATGATTTGTTTGATCAGCTTCAGGGAGCGAAAGTGTTCTCAAAGATTAATTTACAATCAGGATATCACTAGTTGAGGATTTAGGCTAGAGATATTCTAAAGACTGCTTTTCATACTCAGTATGGGCACTATGATTTTCTAGTTATGTTGTCTGGATTGACTAATGCCCTATCTACGTTTATGGATCTTATAACCAGAGTGTTCATGCCATATCTTGACACGTTTTTTATTTTACTTATTGATTATATCCTAGTTTATTACTGGAGTCTAGAGCAGCATGAGGAGTATTTAAGGGTTGTACTTTAAACTTTGAGGACTGAGCAGTTGTATGCCAAATTCTTGAAGTGTGCCTTTTTTCTAGATTTCTTTGTATTCCTGGTCTATGTTGTTTCTTTGGTCGGTATCAATTGATCTAGTAAAGTTTTCACCATTTGTGATTAGCCACGACCCACCACTCCTTTTGAGGCCCGCAACTCTATTAGGTTAGTTGGTTATTATAGGTATTTCGTGCAGGATTTTTCATGAATAGCAGCTCATATGACCAGATTGACCAAGAAGGATGTTCCCTTTCAGTGGTTCGAGGATTATGAGTGTAACTTTCTAAGGCTCAAGGAGTTGCTTACTTCAGCAATAGTATTAACACTTTCCGTTGAGGGTCAACCATATACTATTTATTGTGATTCCTTTGGTATTGGATTAGGTTATGTATTAATGCAATAGGGTAGAGTTATTGCTTATACCTCACATTATTTGAGATTCATGAGCGCAACTACCACACCCATGACCTGGAGTTGGAAGTGGTAGTATTGACACTCAAAATTTAGAGACATTACCTTTATGGGGTTCATTGCGAGATTTTCATCGATCACTGCAGCCTTTTGTACATTTTGAGCCAGAGGTAGCTCAACCTCAAGTAGAGGAGATGGTTTTGAAATTTTTCTATTACTGAAACATCTATAGTTCCAGGTGTTCAGCGTGATTGTGCACTTCAGATATAATCGTAGTATTTATCCCTTTTTCTTCCTTAGTGCAATTGCGGTAAACCTTGATTTACTTCATTAGCGTGGTTCCACAATGGTACATGGCCATGTTAAGCTTTATTTTCTTCCTCTAGAATGATAGTAGTGGAAAAGCACTATCGCGGATCATCGAACCCATGCCTATTTAAGACAGTTTCTTACTCACTCTCTCTTCTCTCTGTATAGATTTTAATTCTATTGAGTCTCCCATCAAGCAAGTGTAGATGAATTCTTGGAAGATCAATCCTAGTTTCCTTCGCTATTGGTAAGTTTTTTCTCTCTTCTAATTTCCTTATCCAGGGTTATTCAGCATTAAACTGCTTGGTTAAGGTTGTTAAGTTCCTGCATTTCAGGTGCATTTCAGTTTTGTTATACTCTTTGTCCGAGTTGTTCCAATGCATAATTGCTTAGTTTAAACTTGTAGTTTTTCATATTATTTCATTTCTTTTCATCTATTTTTATGCCCTTCCCGCAATCAAATTATGCTCATTTTTCGAGCACGAGTTCCTAGTAATGCTGGGTACTCCGTGGAAAATTTCTTTTATGGTTCATTTAGCAGTACCGAAGGCTCATTTTAGGCCTGATTTTTAATCCAATCTAGAATTTAGCATAGTTAGTATCGTTGGACTAGTCCTAAAAGTTGGCTTCATATGTTGTCAATCTTGAAGCCATTAAAGGTTGTTTTCGATCAGTCAAGTTGATCATTGTGTTCTATTGAATGGTATTCACTGGACAAAAAGTAGGCTATGTGTGGTTTACTCTAGGTATATACCTTAGATAATTGCACTTTCAATATCTTTAGGTTCAGAATTCTATGTTATCACCATGATCTTTGATCGCTTCTTCAATTTTTATCCATCACTTCTCGGTGTAATACGAAGGCTGTGACCTTGTATATGCCTTGTGATGGCCCTAGGGTAAATCTAGAAGTTGTAAAAGTTTGTTGCATGGTTTGGTCTTTAGGGTTTTACCTTGGATTCTTGTTGCTTCCCTGTGCTGCAGTTGTAGCTTAGTTGAGCCTATGTAGGACATAGGTTAGCAATAAATGTTCCTTGTGTTGTTGCATTCGTATAGTATGAGAGTCGTCGAGCTAAGTTTGGAGAGTGAATTTGGGGATAGGGTATAATATTACCCCCTTCCTTACACTTTTGGGTTGTGGAGGTAGATTTTCATTAATAAGCATTGAAATGGCTAATACTTGAATAAAATTGGATTTTTTAAATGTAATAATAACATAAGTAGCTTTTCTAAATGCTTATATTGAGGTTAATGGTATACCACTAGTGTCCCCTTAGTACCTTCGCTATCTGTATTATCTAATTTTACTTTTGCTATTTTATTGCTACAAGGACCCCAGGTACATTATTTCTCTCCTACTTGAGTTCAAGTTATGTGTTTTAGCTAGCGTTAACCATGGCCTTTCCCTTGATCCCTTTATGTGTGGCTAGCATTTGGTACTGTGTTACTTCTTCTGTGACCTTATCTCTTGTATTCTTTTTATTTACTGCTTTAAAAGTTAATATGTGCCTAGTGGGGCCCCGAAGCCTACTAGAACATATTTTTTTGGTGAATTTCTCTCATACTAGACTTGTGTTCACCTTGTACAGATGCGAGTACTACCTCCCAAAGTTGAATAGCTTTTAGATGTTCATGCCTCCTTACTATTTTTTTGTTTAGAGGTACAAGGTGAGCCTTGGATATCTGGTTGTTCCTTATCTCCTTAGCCTGTATTTTGTCTCTTCTGTATTTTAGATATAGTCTTTGTATTATTTACTTATATTGTACTCTATACTTAGTGACTCCATACACTGATAACAGGTCTTGGGGAGGTTTGTTTATTCTGTTAATATTATTCCGCATCTCTGATTTCTTCTACTTTATGTTTTTATCTTTTTGTTGTAATTTTGAATCTTGTTATTGTCATACTAGCCTTCATCTTTGACTACAAGCTACTGGGTTAGTTTTCCTGCTAGTTGGATAGCAGGTGCCATCATGATTTGAGAAATTGGGTCGGGACAGATTGGTATCCGAGCCTAGGTTTCAATGGTGACAGTGTTACATGAGTAGGTCTCTAAGTAAAGTCCTATTGATTGGTATGATGATGTATGCATACTATCTTCTAGAGGATACAATAGCATTTAAGAAATAAATTCTGTTTCTTGACTCCGAGCCGTGCATCTTTCACTTAATGGTTCCTAAGAACATTTTTGAAAACTTATTTGTTTACATTCATTCTTATGCAGATGTACATTCGAGGTTTTCAATGAGCAGGGTCAAGTCTTCTATACCATTAGCTAGGGATCCTATACGAGGCAACGGTACAGGCCGAGTCAGAGGTTTCAGATGCACTAAAGCCACCACATCCACTAATGCTTTAGGTGTAAGTAGTGGTTCAGGGTTGGCCAAAGATCAGCAGCTAGCGGGTATTTGGTTTTAGCACCCTGTGGACCTAAGGTCAATTTTAACACTAGTTTGGGTTTTAGTCACTATAGTTCTATAGAGCCTATTTCTTGAGAATTCAATTATAGGTTGATGTGTAATGTCAGTAGGGGTATCTCTTAGTATAGCGAGTGGTTTACAGGAACAAAGGGCGTTTAGGTTCCTACAGTAGAGCCAGATATCAGTCGCTGAGTATAAGGTTTTATTTTATGAGTTGGTTGGTTGCACTACTGTGGTTTTCCCTTCTTAACGGGATAGAGCACAAATATTTACTAATGGACTAATTTTCCCATTAAACTAGTAGTGGAGCCCTTGATAGTTAAGTTCCACTCATTTTCTAAAGTTTTAGGCCAGACGAGGTTTATGAAAGAATTATGCTAGGAGGCTTATGGTGGTGGTGATCGGGGTTTTCTTCATCTGTATAGTAATAGTGGCACCTTGTCAAGGATATAATTCAGCCAGTGTTGCCGGAAGTTCAAACATTATCACAGCCTATTCAGGTTTCATCACAGGTTGTCTAGAATGTACTACAGACTTTAATTAATTTTTATAATTATGCTATAGTTCAGGGTTTAGGGCAGATTATGGCTGGTATTCTTGACGAAATGGTCATTCTGGCACGATTAGGGTTTTTATCAGTGCTGATGAATAAGGTTGTTCATTTGGTATGTAGCCCAAGTTATTATATTAGGGGTTCCCCAAAGGCCCCGCATGCCATGGGTGTGGAGTTATAGGTCATCCTGATAGAGAATTCCCCCAATGCAGGGTGGTTCAGTTTTTACTTTAGGCATTTTAGGGTTATCCTAAGTCAGTGTTTCCACCGGTTAGAGGAGATACCCATGGAGGTTTAGATGCTTGAGGTAGTGCTTAGTGTGGCAAGGCAGGTGGTGGAGGTCAGTGCCTAGTTACTCATGGTCAGGATACATTTATTGTTGCTTTGACTATAGCAGAGGCAGACACTTTCAAGGTGGTGATGATGAGTTTGATTCCACCTTTAAATTACCCAGTTTTTCTTTTATGTTATTGGACTTTTGATTTTTCCTACCTACCTACTTATTTTATTCTCCCTTATTTATTTTGTTTGCTATGGATCCACAGATGGATAACTACTTCTTTTTGCTTTATAACTAAGTTTTTAGTCATGGATTTTTGTGATACACCAAATTGGGTAGCTTGTTGAGGGCCTTAAATTATGTTATTGCATGTCTATGCTCGACCTATAGTTTTATAGTTAAAGAAGTTTGTTTTTAGTTATGTTTGTTGGTTGGTAGTAGTGTTGCATCTCCGGGCGTGGATATGTTACCTTTTTTTCTCTATGTAGTTCTCGGCAGTTAAACCTAGGCTAGTTTAACCATACCTAACATGTCCTCAATTTAATGGATGGGTTTCGTATGCAATTGGGATCATCTTTTACCTTATGGCTAGGAAGGTACTTTCTATGCCACTTAGCATAGCTAGGAATTATTTGTGGCATTAAAAATGGTGCTTGTTGGTTGCTTTAGTTTTTGTATATTGTGTTATAGTGGTTGTGTTGACTGAGCCACCTAGCCATCTAACTAATCATGAGTTATTCTTTTCTATTGAGTTTGAGTCACGTCTCGATTCCCTTCCTATTCTTTTTTAAAAGTTGAGCAGTTTCTACCAAGATCAATGGAGAGTCCTTGTCTATAACGAGTATCTTTTCAACGTCAGTAGGATATGCGATTGTGTTATTGTCATACATGTGTATCATTTTATAGTAGTAGATTAGCAGTATAATCCCTGATTTAGATAGGATGGTGGTGTAGTGGCTTGGCAGTAGCTAGTTATCCTTGATTCAGTTGATGCAAAGTTCGTAGTGTATTTTAACTTTGTTGGATCCTGAATGGAAGCCCATAGATAGTTCTGAAATTGGGTGTGATTTCTCTACGATGGTTGTATGGACTAATAACATGGTATTTGCGGTCGATTTTAGAATCTGCAGGAAGCTGGGGTACCTTTTTGCATTCAGTGATTGTGGTATTCTACTGGTGTTATGTCTTTCGTCAATTATGGATAAAAGGTTCTTCTACGTAAGATCTCAAATTTGTGCATTTTGGATAGGTGTGCCTTGTCGGTTGTGGGTTTTTCACATTATACGTTATGACAATACATCAGCCGTTTATGGTTTGTGGTTGCTTTTGTACACTATTTCTTTTAATTAAAATTAGTATTTATCGTGTGTTTAGGAATTCTTGTTGCAATATCACAAATTTGGATCATAGTAGAGCTATGCAAGACTTGAATCCATGTGCTATCAGTGTTAGGGTTTGTTATGGTTTGTTTCAATTGTCGTTGGTGGTATTAATCATCTGTTTAAGCAGACAATACTTGTTTCAGTTTGGTTAGCCTGGTTTGGGTAGAGAGAATGGTTTTGGTATGTGATAGTTCAAGATTTTAGTGTGCTACATTATTAGATGGTTCACATTGGAGTTATCTTCAGTGGTTGATAAAGGTAGCGCGTCTTCTTTGAGTTGACATGATTTCATCATTGCTTCATAGATATAGTTTGTCTGATGGTTTTTGGAGTTTAGTGGGATTGTGTTTTAGGATTTTCAAACAACATCTCAATGACGAGTTAGTGCAAAGTGTTTGAGTCAGGGGTGTGATTGTGCATAGCTGAAGTTTAGTGTTTCCCCCGATAAGGGTTCTATAGTGTTCATTCAAGACTTAAGTGGTGGGAGTTCAAGATTGATATATTATTCATGGTTGTAGGAGTAGTTTGATGAATACTAGGAGGTATATTGTATTTGAGATTTGTTTCGTTGTGATTTTGTTGTCCCAGGATAGTCGGTCGTGGAGGATTGTTAAACTAGATGGTAGAACTGAATTGCTATTATTTAGAGGGTTAGAGGGTTCCGTTATGAGGATCTGTGTGGTAGGGGTTATATCACTGAGAATTGTATGAGACACTTCTTTTTTATTCTACCCATGTTTTTTTATTCAGGTACAACCATGTTTTTATGCGTTGCTATAGTGTGATGAGGTTTTACAAATAGTTGGAGTTATTACAGGCTATTTAATGAAGGCTAGACGTTTAGATTTTGTTACTTTGAAGATTTTCTGTTGGTTTTGCTAGATATTTTAACATATATCAGGTTGTCTTCCTCCCAGTTTTAGTATACCATTGGTGTTTCTTTTGAGAGTTGGTCTAGTGATGCGTAGTTTTTGTTTTTAGGTATCAATTTAGGGTATGCAACTCACTTAGTGACTAAAAGGCTAGTTACAGGTTTCGAGTCGACTTTGGAGTTTCATGGGATAATTTAGACACTTGCCAGATGTGATAGCATAGATTATGTTACCTGGGTATTCAAGTTGTGTACTT
>JBDJHY010210070.1:382-20772 GCA_039654485.1 Withania somnifera | reverse complement strand
TCGTGGTTCCTTTCCAGTCTTATTCAGTTGATGCGACCATGAAGTTTGATCCTCGTGAGTGGATAATGGGTTAGTTTCTGTTATAATTTCTTTTGTTTGGACTAATGGTTGGTTTAATACCAGGTTGTGATCCAATGTTGTGATTGTGTTCCTTTTATTAGAGTCGGCAGGCTTTCAGGTTCTGAGTTAGGGGCATTTATCTTTCTTAGGTTACACGTAGTTGTAGTTCATCCCTGTTCTCATATAGTGATGATCACTTGTTTCAGATATTTGTCTTTAAGATGATGTGATGGCTTGGTTTATTACACTATGTTATTATGAGACGACGGTAACTGAGCTTACAATCATGATTTTAGGTTACTATCAATTCCCCGTTGATCTCGGGTTTATAGGTTGGTTTTGATGATCAGGGTTCAGATAGTCACCGTTAGTTCTAGGCTAAGAGTAGGGTTGGCTTGGCAGGCAAGGTTAGCTGCCATTTGTGGTACCTGAGGTTGTTGGTTGCCAGTTGGTGTCAGTTTCCTTTTTGTGATGCTATTAGTCAATTATAACTGAGGATTATGGGATATCTCCTGTAATTTTTCATCAGTTTCAGAAGGTACATTATAGATAGGATTGGTTCTTGTAGTTCTAGAGTTGACGATTTGATTCAGACCGTTCTTCATGAGGCCTATTATACCAGATTTTCCATACACCTGGGCGTAGAACATATATGCAGAGGGTCTTGCTACCTTCATGTTTGAGAGGTATTCTGCTTTTGCGAGGTACCAGTTTTTATTATTTCAGACAGTGGTTCCCGGCTCTCTTCTTGATTTGCTAAGGACAGTACGTACAGATTTTCTATCCACGGACTAATAGCCAGTGTGAGCGGATTATTTGGACACCTCAGGGTACATCATGAACTTGTGTCCTTGATTTTTAATAATGGTTGAGGTTGAGAGGAGTGTGTGAATGTTTCATTCTTGTTCTTTTAGGCTTCGGGTACTCCTTCCTTCTTAACTTTCGCCAACAAAAGTTTCATTAGTAGTGGATATTGTAATGGACCTCGGGGCCGTATCCATTATTTCCACATTTTTTGTGCTTAGAGAATTCTTGTAACTGCTCCAGGTCATTTTTGACTTG
This sequence comes from Withania somnifera, assembly GCA_039654485.1. Lineage (NCBI taxonomy): Eukaryota > Viridiplantae > Streptophyta > Magnoliopsida > Solanales > Solanaceae > Withania > Withania somnifera. The sequence goes on along the minus strand of JBDJHY010210070.1, from coordinate 19,650 downwards.
CTGGGATTGGTAGGTTGGTTACCTGGTAGTTTTACTGTTTAAATTTCTTTAAACGTTGTCACTTCGTGGTTAGCTTATATGATCTTGAATGTCCTTTCCATCAATCCCATTGAGTTCAGAATATTATTTACATGAGGATTCCATATATGAATCGTTGAAATAAGACTCTGTTTCCATTCCAAGCCTCATTTATTCAAATAGAGGCTGGATGGGGGGGCAAAGCATCACGATCCCATGGCTTTGTCAGCGGTCACATAACCCAGGCCCTTTAGTCATTGCAATCACGCTGATGGTGGGTTGTGTCGCATAGGCTAGGTTTATGATGCATCGTGATCGCGTGGCAGTGGGCTGCGAAAGCTAAGGCTAAGGTGTTCAGGGAGCGCAATAACGTAGGCCTGCTTCGCGATCACGTGCAGACTTGGCAAGCCTATATATATTTTTCTTTATTCATTTTTGGATGAAAGTTTCAGCAGTTTTCTCATTTTCCAAGGCAAAAATAGAGTATTAAAGAGGCTGCTTTGAGTTTCCAACCCGTTGAATCATCTCCAGGTGGTTCTACATCATTTCTAATGGGTAATTCTTTTTTTACGCTATTGTAATAAAGTTTTCTATTGTATATAACATTTACTGGGCACATAGCTTCATTTCTACCATGATTTTAAGCCCTATTTTATACCATAAGATGCATGAGTTGTGCTCTACGTGTTGGTATAAATATATCATCATTTAGGGCTATTAAGGTTTACAAACCCACTTTTAGCCTAGATTCGTACCCTTTTATTTATATAGCATTATGGGTCTTGTTTTACTCTTCTTGACTCGTAGAATACATTTTTTCTAGATTCATATTTAAGAGTGACTTTCGAGGTTTTCCCAGGCACCAGGTAGGCTACGGTCTATTGTCTTCAGACTGGGTATTAGTATATATGTATAAAGTGCCATTTCTAGTCGGGCCCCGATATGCTTATTCTTCTGACCTATGGCCTACTTAGCTAGCTTGTAGCTTGATTACTTACCTTGGGCTATACTACCCTACCCATGTGTCCCAAGTCGACACTAGAACATAGTATGGTTGGGAGAAGTATAAACTTTTATGCGTATCGTTTATATGTTGACTATAAAACATAATGAGGTTGGGGAGGGAATTATACTAGTAGTTAGAGCGTAGTAGCTATCCCCTGGTTTGGGATGGTGGCATTAGAGTTGATCTAGGTAGGCTGATTGCTTTGTGTTCTACATGAGGTATTGTGTATGAATAGAATGTGTGTGGTCACTTGGTTATAGATAGACGGACGTAGCTTTGTTGGATATTTAGCATCCCTATGTGATGATATTGTGCCCTAGCCTGATGCAAGCCTGGGAATGAGTGGTATTGCACTGAGCTAGGATATCTTCATATTTCCCCATGCATGGGTGTGTACTTGACCCTTAATGGGCGCCCTATGGGCAGTTCTGGAATATTTAGTGCGATTACTCATGGCTCGGGACCGTAGTTGGGCTAGAAAAGGATGTACCTTATGACTAGGGCTTGACATCCGTCCTATGAATTTCAGTTAGTAGCCTTAGACCATTTTAGACTATTAATTGGTTCTGTGTAGCGAGAATGCATTAAATGTTCTAAAAGGTCTTGATTTTGATAGAGTAATAACTGAAAACTGATTTCATAAATACTTATACTTTCCACGAAGGCACTCATGAGTATTATAGAGCTATTTTCTCACACCATCTGAGACTATTTTCTCAAACCATCATTTTTTGGATATTTCCTACGTGGCACGATTGGGTTTTTACTGATATTTGGGTATTTGCCTACATGGATGGACTTTTGTTTCCACCAAGATATGATATACGAGTTGAGAGATGAGTTTTGGCCTTTTGGCCCTTATGACTATGACACTAATTTGCTTTTTACAAGGATTTTGTATGTGGGATTAGATCCTTCCATGGACCCTCTGACACTGGGTAGCTATGCCTAACATATTACTACTAGGTAGGAGTTACATCCAGAGAGAGGGGTAGGAGGGGTAAGTATACTGGGAGGCTTCCGTGGGTCCACTCCTGGCGGAGTCTTATACCTGAAGGGTGCGCACGGGCACTAATTTACCTTTTTTGAGCCCTTTGTGGGTCCCTCTTAGTTCGAGATATACTACAGAGGGAGAACACCAATGCTTATTTACTTTTCAGCACCTCGTTGCATTACATCCTTTTGTGTTTGGTTGTACTCATTAGGGCTTAAGGAGGGAGCACCTGTTAGGTTACTTGGTTGTCTAATGTACCTACAGATAGAATGGGGTACTGGTTAGGTTTGTTTGCTAGTAGACTTTTTTATTCCTTTGATCCCTTATAGGTACTATTGGTGCACTTATTGTATTTGTCACTAACTTATCTTGTTGATGGTTTTGTATTCTCTTATTGGTCCTTCCTTGTACTAGTCACATTGGAGCTCCAGGTACGTGTTGCGTTTGGTCATGATTTGCTTATGGCCCGATTCTATGTGTTATACCTTATTAGTGAATTTCCTTCATACTTTTTAGCTCACACACTAATAGTTGTGTCTTCACTGCACTCACTAGCTATTACTGTAGTTGCCCTTCTTGTTGTGCTTATGTGCTAGTGCCCTAATTACTTTTAGTCGCCCTTTACCTTGCTTATGTTTAGTTTGTCCTGTTTGGCCTATGATGCATATTAGGTACCTCTTGTTTTTGGTACTCGTGCTATACTTCTGCATCTTTTTTCTAATGCAAGTTTTACTACAGGTCATCAGGACAGACGCGACCGTGCGGGCTAGCTTGGTGTTGTTTGGGAGACACGGTAACTAGTTGGCGTTCATTCTGGTCGGTCTTCCTCTTATCTCTACAGCTGTCCTACTTGGAGTCTGGATAGCTATTTTGTAGTTTTTGACTTGTTATGGGTTGTACGCTTATTTTTCTATATATGGATGCTTTAAAACCACGATACTAGGTTCTGAGGAGTCATGTTCAGTTGTGTATTTTTGTGTTCTTCTTCTACTTTTTCTCTTCATCTCCTTTCCCTTTCTCTTTTGGGTTCTTGGTACTAGCCCACCGTTACTTGCTCGGCGCCAGGGTTAGGCTAGTTTGTAGGTGAGATGTAAATACCAACACAACTTGATTTTCGTGTCATAAGAAATAATATGAAAAACAAATCCCAAACCCTGATATTTGATATGATAAGCTACTATTACATAAATACAAAATCTCAAACGAAAAATATGTAGTTTGTCTCTGAAATACAAGAAATAAAGAAAAAGAGATAAAAGGTATCAAGTATGCTCTGATTGCCAGGAGCTCGCTCCTATCTCTGGAAATCCATAACTATGCACGAATATCTGAAACTTAACGGAGAATGCTCGCACAAGGATTTGCACCAAAAAAGATGCAGAAGTATAGTATAAGAACCAGAAAGCCGAAGTAATTAGGTACCATGTTGGCATTATAGGTCGACTGGTCGAATATAAAATTAATGGTAGTAAATATATAGATAATATAGGAATAGGTCACGGAAGTCAAACAAGTAGAGAAACACAGAGGAAATGAGTTAAACAGATCATAAAATAGGCAAACATGTCTATAAAGCTAGCTAACAATGGTTGGAGACTCGGGTAAAAGAGAAAGATAGGTACTTGAGTCCATGCTCAACTAACATATTAATATAAAAGAAATAAAATATGGCGATATACTGGCAACCTCACTAGTAGAACAGAAGATAAGGATATCTAATCACAAATAAACACAAAATAATACTACAAAGGAAGGAACCCAAAGAAAGTAGCCAATATCTAATACAAGAATCTAGTATAATGGACATAAGTAAACTACAATCCCAATAAGTGCCCATACACCCAAGGGATACATACAAGTAAAAACAAACCCCCAGGTCACCCATACAATCGAAGAGTACAACCAACAAATAGAAAACAAGGATAGAACTTATGAAGAATGATATGATGTGATGATAGTTAAATACCGTAGGCTCCGTTTTTGGTGCACGCAAGCCTAGCAAGTAGGATACGTGAAAGGTCAAAACCCATATACTTCTACCCTACCCCCACCCCTCCATATACCCCTCATTCGATCATCTGTAAGTTCAGATTGTCAAAGTCCATGAAGGCCGCAATCGCGTGCAACTCATAATTTTATAACTACGCATGGACCTCTATCTGGTCTCATTCAATAATATCAAATCTCAATAACTATTCCTAGTCGCAACTGGGTTTAAAACCAATATAAAAATAAACGTCTAGTGCTTAAGCACAATCAAGACTAGTATCAGTTCAAAAATAATGGAAAATTTTATCTTTAACCTTTTATCATCAAAAGCGGGAGAAAATCATCAATTCATATTCCTTTTTAAATCGTATAATACTGAAAATAGGCCATCAAGGCCATCCAACATTTCAAAAATCAGTGATATTAAGCTCTTGACCATAAAATAGTAGAATCCAATGCATAAATTTATTTTTCATGATAATGTCACATTGAATCACAACCAATAGATCAAAATCACTCTTTCTAGCCCTACATAGGCACGGATAATTCTACAATAACTAAGAACCAATTATGGGTTTTCGTGACTCATAAAAATCCCCAATATCCCAACAAAGATTGTTCCAGAGACAATACAAGAACAACTAAGGGCCACAAAAGGGTAATATATAATACCGAAGTGGAAAGTAAAAGAACCAAAACAAAAAAAGGGGCACGGGTCAAAGGTCAATCCTAAAACCCAAACCCAAGGATGCTAAATACTATATTTACATTTAATATATGCTAAGTATAAAATCAATAAGTCATAAACTACCCGTCGTTCAAAGATAAAGGTCCAAAAATACTGGATCTCAGCTCGAGCTACTCCAAATAGCTCCAAACAATCAGGAAGTATTAAAATAATAATATATATGTTAAAAGGAAGAAAATAACACTCATATTAGTAGGATTCTAGATGGATCTAAAATCCGAGTCAAAATAGGCCCATGGACCCTACAATCCAAAACTCTAATAAAAATATATCAACTTGTTTACCTCAATACCAGGAACACATACCAAAATGTGGGTTCAAATGGAAACAAGAACAAGTTAATATCAATACATAAAGTGAAAAATAAAGTTGGTGAAATTTTAGAATTTGGGGATGAAATTCAAGGAATTTGGAATGAAAACTTACAAGTAATCAAAGAAAAAGAGATCATGCGCAATCCCCAATGTTATCCAAGCTCACATTCAAAAACTCATGGAAAATTAAGAAATATGATTTTTAAAGGGAGGAAGATGAAAAATGCCTAAACAACTTTGGGGTTTGGGGTTTATATAGTTATCATGTAGAAGCCATCGCAATCACGTGAAAAAGATGCCACGATCACATGGCAGGGGACAATTAGTCATCGTTAGAAGCACTTGTGATCGTATAGAATACTAAAGCAGAGGGTCACGATTATGTATCCCAAGTAGCAATCGCATAGAGTAATGACAAAGCCCTTCACAATCACTTGGCTCTATGCTTACAATCATGAAAAACAAGTAAAGGCACACCAGCAACTGAGTATCAACTGAGAAAAATCCAAAAGCTAACTTTGAAATGAGAGCCAGAATGAGTTCAGAAACTAACAAACACAAATCAAATATGAAAATTACATGGGAAAACTTATGGACTCAATGGAACAGAAGAAATTCCAGTTCGAGATTATTTCGACAAAATATTAACCTCGACCTAAATTTCCATAATTCTAACCGAGGACTAAAACTGATCTTGGCTAGCCCAAGACTCAAACTAACAACGTACCTTATCCATACTTGATATTTCAAAGATGATGATGCAGCCAAAGTTTTGGTCTGACGCTTCGATCATCAAAAGTTAACCAAAGTCAAACTTTTTAATTTCAAAGCACATAAAACATGCAAAAAGAGACAAAATCACACTAAAAGCCTCCAAACTCAAACCAAGAGTCCGTCTAGACCAAAATCCATATTTTGGAGCTAAAGAAACTGTTGAATTTAATCTCAAGTTTGTTTTCAAAGAACTTTAGCTAATGTCAATGATTTTTAAAGTTAAGGCTCTAAAATAGGAAAACTAATATAAAATTTAAACGAATAACACTGGAATCAAACCACCTATCCTAACAAGTCATAAATGACTTGAGTATGCTATTGAAAAGTTCTAAGACACAAGAAATACAAAAATAACCAGAAGGGCCGTTATAACATCCATTACTAAAAATACTTTTGTCACTGAATGTCAAAGGAAAGGGATACTTAAAGGCACAAATAATTATGAATATTGAGCATGCATCTCACTCTCAATCTACCAAGTAGCCTCCTCAATAAAACGGTGATCCACTAAACTTTCACCATAAAAATTTGCCTAGACCTCAATCTCCTAACATCTCTACCAAAATGGATACTAGCTCCTAAAAAAAGGTCAAATCCTCATCCAAATCCTTATCCAACTATACTGTATCAACTCGAAGCAAATGAAATTCATTAAGAACATATCATTTCAACATAGACACATGGAAAATTGGTGTACAACTAAAAACATCATAGGCAAGGCTATCTCATAATCAACACTACTAATATGCATAAGGAAGCTTGCCTCGCTTCTCGAACCTCATCTCGTGCTTCATGAGAGGTACTTGCAAAAACACATAATCGCTAACACTAAACTCTAAAGCACGATATCTATAGTTTGAATAGATTATTTTCCTTCTCTAGGCTGTCCAAAGTCTGTGCTGAATCATACAAACTCTATCCAAAGCATCCCGAAGCAAGTTTGAACTCTGTGATCTGGACTGAAAATTAATAAGCCAACCCACTGGCGATTGATACTGCCTACCATTAAAAACCTCAAAAGGTGTTATCTGAATACTCGAATGATAATCATTATTATATGCAAACTCAACCAAGGATAAGTTATGATTCCAAGAACCACTAAATCAAGAACACAAGCTCCTAACATGTCCTCCAAGACTTGAATTGATAAAATGGCTCATACATCAAGGAATTTTACCCAGAGTCAATTCAAAGAACTACACAAGCTCTAAGGATTATTCGTGTGCAAAAAAGCTCTTGATGGATGAAAAACCAATTTTCATATGAAGGATTGTTAGAAGGTTAAGGAAAGCAAAGAAAATAAATAATCCAAGCTTCGAGAGGAGAGTGACCAATTGCGGTCACAAAGCCCTACCTAAAGGTCAATAGGACCCATTGGCGGTCACAAGGTACCTCATTAGAGATCAATCGTAGAAGCTCGACAGTCAACCCAAGTTAGAGGTCTGTTTGACATATTGAGTCACTTTTGGTCTCAAGTGTAATAGTTGAGAGTTCTTCTAATATAAATAGGTAGAATTTCATTTTATTGACTAGATTTTGATGAGTATTGATTACAAACACTCATTGAGAGTTCTGAAAGCTTTTGGTAAACTTATTTTTGGCGATTTGTGAGAAACGGTAGTTGCTTAGGACTTGATCTCTTGAGGTCATAATAAGAGGTTCGGTGGTTGTAAGTACACTATTAGGAGGTCTTAATGTTTAATATACCCCTTTGTTTCTTAGTATCTCTTAATTGGGTTAATCTATCTATTATTTTATTTTCCTTGTCATTTTCTTCATCTTCTTTGTTTCTCTCTTCCGTTTTGCATATTACATCAATTGGTATCTGAGCCTAGTCTAGATTCATTTCTACAAAGTCTAATATTGGAATTTGTTATATTTTGAGTAACAAAATTATGTCTTATTGAAGGTTATAGTACTATATTTGGATTCTCCAGTATAGTTTGAGTCTACAACTAAAATTTGAGCCAATTTGGAGTTAGGGTTTCAAAGTTGCCATTATTGATTTTGAATGTTCAAATTGGTGCTGAAAATCTAGAAGTTTTGGACTGGAAATTAAAGAAAAGAAGTATTGGGTTTAATCATTGTGTTGGAAGGAGTCTAAATCTTAAATTTGGTAGAGATTCGAGCTAAAATAGAAGAGATATAAGGATTTGAATTTATTGTGTGTTCTTGAGGAATATTCAAATTTTCCAAAAGAAGAAGGTTGAGAAACGGACATATTGATCTAAAAGGGAAAGGTTTGGATGGTGTTTATAAGGTTTAAAAAGGGAATATTCTTTAAAGGGGTAAGTACTAGGAAGGATTTTGTACAAGGGGGACCACAAAATAGTACAACTTGAAGTCCCAAACGTCAGAGAAACTACTGGAATTTGGGGAAGTCAACAGTGCTACCTCCACTAGACATGGTAGACCATCAAATTGAGATTTTACACACTAGAAATTTTGGCAGCCAAGGCAGACCGTCGATGGTTAAAACCTAGTCTTAGCGGACTTATTTGAAATTTTAGCAGTCGAAACTCAACTCCAATAATTCCAAAACATATTCAAAGGCTTAGGACAAGTTTTTAATTCCTAGTTTCATTTCATTAATCCTCATATTCCTTTTTTTAATTCTAACAATTAATTTTCAACTAGTAATTGTTCTTACTTAGTTGAGGTTAGTTCTTAAGTTCATTCTTTGTTTGTCCTTTCTTTGTGATATTTTCTCTTTTATATCTTAGTTCATTTCTTGTTTCAAGTACCTTTATTTTTTGTGTCAATTAAGCATCGAGAAGATTCCATTCTAACTCAAGGTCAAAATTAAGACCAAGGAAATCAAATGAGTACACACAAGATCATCAACCTTGAGTAGGCTAATTGTGAATCACATTCACCAAGGTAAGGGAATTGAGTGTAGTGAGTTTTTTAAACTAACTTAACGTGTTTATTTGTTTTATTTTATGTTTTAATTGGTATTAAACACAAGTTCCCACAAGAGGAAATCCTTCTTATTTGGAGGACATGATTACCAAATTCATCCAATTAGCATCCTTGAGTAATAGCATTAGAGAGTTAGTTCTTCAACTTCTACTCCTCAAGCCTACAACCAAGCCATGAAGAATGGGCATGACCAAACCATATCTTGACCAATATCACTTGGACCCTTTCACCAAATGTTCTACACTACTCATCTAAATAAAATTCCAATTGGTGGTCAACCCATACATAAAGCTCCTCGAGGTGCCATAAAGAATGTTTTCCAACTCGACCAAGCTCCATAAATCCAAAATACACCTCCTTAATACCAAGATCTACCTACCCAAAATAAGAACCTCCCACACTAAGCTCCACCACCCCAAAGAGTAGAAGTTGAGAGTAATGATCAACAAGAGGAGTTTAAAGAAGAAGTCTGAGGTGACAATGACTATAAGGAGGAGGTACAAGCATACCAACCTAATGAAAGAGGTTAAGGAGGTCATAAAGGGAGAGGAGTTAGGAATGGTACCATACCTCAAGGAGGAAAAGGCCAAGAGTATTATTGGGTAAAAGAAAGAGAGTGGAATCCGAGGAATAAGCCATATAATCAAGGAGGTAATAAAGGTAGGTATATTGGTCTCAATTACATCAAGGTGACAATTCCAACTTCAAAGGAGAAAGCATCCCTGAGGTTTACTTCAAATGAATATTTGTTTGAAACAAAAAAGCCGATTATGTCATTGCTCAATTCGAGGGATATGAGTCAACATGGTGGGAGTATATAGGGAGAAATAGATTGTCCAAAGTAAATCCCAGTACTTCTACTTGGGAACAATTGAGTGATTATTGGTCACGCTCAGATTACACCTCTTAATGAAGTATAAGTGATCGTTGGTCAAATATAGAACCTGAATATATTGGGGTCGATCCCACAGGGAATACGGTATCGGGTTTATTCCTAGTAACAATATTTAGTCAATGAGGAATTATTTCTAGCAATATATATAATGTTAAAAGGGGGATTTTTTGGTATGATGTATCCGTTGAAACTACTTATAACTTGTAAAAGAATTCAAGTGTTGACAAGATTTAGGTTTATATTCACCAGGTTTCGACAGACCTTTGGATTGTTATCATTTATGGTTATGTGATCTTTTGTAAGTGCATATCTACGTCTATAACCAATGTTATTTATCTAAGTGTTTTTCAACCTTAATCCTAGATAAATATCTTTTAAATCGGGTTTAGGATGTGAAAGAATGTGTTGTTTCTATCATGGTAACTCAAGATGATTACCCTTATTACCGCAATAATCATTAGACAGGGGTTTACGCCTCGAATCTCTTAGCATAATTTCAACTACCAGTTTTAACCATAAGGTTGGAGCTAGTTAAACCTAGGATTGTTCTAGTGTTTGCAACCATAAAAAATCCACTAAATAATAGATATTATGTGTACATACACCAAGTTAAACGCAACAACCATATTTGAATTACAACCCTATTGTTGTTTCACCCATGGATCCCACAACCCTAGAATTGGGGTTTCGCCACTCACTGATATTAAAGCAAAACAGTAAAATGATAAATCGATAAGCATCATACCAGTGAAACAGCCTTTAAACTGTTTGTAGAATAATAATCAAAGATCTTAATTCCCCACACTGGTGTTTGTGAAAGAGAATACCAAAACCAATGTACGAAAAATAACAAAAGGTCGTATCTGATATAGTATCGAAAGTTTTTTCTCAAAATAACCTAACACTAGTATTTATAAGGCATGGGTACAGGAGTAATATTTGAAACTTGAAATAAATTACCGCTCAACCTTGGGAAAAACTTTGGGCAAACCGTCTGGTGATAGACGGATCGCCTAATCTTTTGTCTGTCTTTTTATCTATACAGTTGAAATCCATTTTGGTGGAAGCTCATTGGACGAGTTGTTTCCTTTGCCGTCTGTCACAGGATAGAACCCATTTGGATGAACCGTATGAGGTTGGATGATTGTTCAACCCATCGCCTGATTTGTTATTCTTATCCAGTTAATTTTCCTTTTGACGACTGACTTGGAAGGACCGTTTGGGGGTGGACGAAGCGTCCAAAATTCCATCAAAACTGCCCTTTTTTCGTGTAATTTCTCCAAACTTCCAAATATCAATTTTACCCCGCGAATACTCTCAAAAAACATTAGATCACACAATTATTACTCAAGAACATATATATTTTCATAGTTTTAAGTGCAATTAGTGACGTAAAATACCGTCACATCAACATCCTTAACCTAGAATATTTGTTTGTCCTTAATCAACAGTAAAACACACTTATATAAACAATTGGAACACTCCTAGTACATAACTCAACTCAACACAATCAATCAGTAGGCATCATGTCACATTGGCTAACTATATTTATTCACTAACTACAACTTTCTGAGTGAAACACTGAGAGACCTTTTGCAAGGTTTGTGTCCCCTAGAATTACTACATTAACTCATTCAAAATTGATATAAGCATCTACTTGTTCTTAGTACAAAGAATTCCTGTACACACACAGAGATTTATTTACTATGGGACTGGGAAAGTATTATCTCATACTTAGAAATAAATCTAATTATGCATACAATAGCCATAGGCTTGCCCTTATTGACTATAATTTAGTTTTCAGTAGGTAAACCTGAATCACATCAGGACTTTGTTTGGATTATATGAGGGTTCGAGTGCTGGTGGGGTATTATTTGGGAACTTAGTGACTGACTTACCTTATTCTGTTACCCCTCTTTGTCTCCTTCATCATTGGCCTTCTCGCAATCTTCTTTTCTTAGTCCCTAGACTCAAGCCTTTCTTTATGTAACATGACCTCCTCCCCTTTTCTGTATACTTTCCACACATAACCTTATGCATATGATGTATACAATAGCTATAGGCTTGCCGTTATCGACTATAACTTAGTTTTCAGTAGGTAAACCTGAATCACATCAGGACTTTATTTGGATTATATGAGGGTTCGAGTGCTGGTAGGGTATTATTTGGGAACTTAGTGACTAAATCACCTTATTCCGTTACGCCTCTTTGTCTCCTTCATCATTGGCCTTTTTGCAATCTTCTTTTCTTAGTCCCTAGCCTCAAGCCTTTCTTTATGTAACTTGACCTCCTCCCCTTTTCTTTATACACTCTACATATAACCTTATGCATATTGATGTATATTTCCTTCTTTTTTTTGTGAGAAGGTTCCATGGTAGCCACTCTCAACCTAAGTTCAAACTTAGGTTGAAGACACATTATTCACTACCGAACCAGGGCCAAGATAGAATGTTTACCATGTATTAAATCGTAGCATTTTCTACATAGATACCCTTAACCTAGGTTACAATGCCTAATTCATGGTACACAATATCCAACAGAGAATCAGGTCCACAACAACTACTTCTCATTTTTATCCTTTTCTTTTCTAAGGGGTAAATCATTGGTTGGTTTCAAAAAGATGTTAGAGGGTTCAAATTGGAAGCTCAACATTATTTGGTGACTCTTTTAATGCTTTAGTGACTTATCAAAGAAGGCTTAGGATCATTTTCGCATCAACCTACTTCCTACTTATCTAAATTTTAATCCGTCAAGTTCTAGATATTATATACACAAAACAATCAGACTAGATTTACTCTCCCACACTTGCAAGTTAACAAATTATATCAATCTAAACTCGTTAAGAAAATAGTTTAGAGATTACAAACACATTCAGTATTACTCATATTTTACATCTCAAAATGAAATACAATTAACACTTAACGAATGACAATGAATATTTCCTAATAATGACTTTATATATATATATATATATATATATATGCATAAAATGGTATGAATATTTAATGAAATACATCAAAATATAAACAAAAACTAAACATGCTAGTTCTACAAGATAGAATGTTTGAGGGAAAAGAATTTGGAAAGAAAAACCCTTAGACCAATCAATGCCAAAATATAAGGTACTACCCCTTCCCACGTAAAAACATTACATTGTCCCTAATGCAAATCCCATAAAGTGCAAAAAGAAAGGAAAAAAGGGTGTGTACCTTAGTAAATACATTGATTTGGGCTGCCTCTCAATAGTGCCTGAGTTAGTGTCGCGACATAACAGAATCATCTAATTACTCATACTTCATCAAGTAAAACCTTCTCCAAACTGCGGACTTTCTCCATAGATCCATAAAATTTCTTTATGCGTTAGCCGTTTACTTTAAACCAGATCTTTTATTTATTTTCCAATTCTACTACTCATTATAGAAAAAAATTTGTGATGATATACAAGCCTGACCACTAGGATCTTAACTTACTTGGGAGAAACCGTAATCTCAAGTTAAACAGCAACACTAGGTCTCCCAGGATGAACTCTCTATGATCAATTTATTGATTATGATACTTCTTAATTCTCTCTTTGTATATTGATACTCTTTCATAAGCTTTGGTATGAAACTCATCTAGTTCATTAATTTTGATGCAGGTTAATGGATGCATTCTAGTAAGCTTTGGTATGAAACTCATCAAGTTCATTAATTTGACCCTCTTTGAGCCCACATCACCTTGTTCTCTAGATCTACTGGAAATGGTAAGACTTTTCATACACCAGATGAAATGAGGACATACCAATCTGTATTTTAAACATAGTTTTGTAAGTCCACAAAACACCATCCAACTTAAGAGACCAATCTGTCCTTGAAAACCTCCACCCGACCACTTATTTGAGGGTGATAACGTGTTTCCACCTTGTGCTTCTTCACCCCATACTTATCTAACACTGTTCTGAAGGCCTTATCATAGAAGTGAGAACCTCCATCACTGGTGATTATTCTTGGGGTCCTGAACTTGTAAAGATGTTCCTTCTAAGGAAATCCATTACCCTCTTTCCATCGCTGTCAGGCAAGGCTACAAGTTCAACTCACTTAGACACATAATCAACAACCACTAGGATGTACTTCTTGCCATACGAACTCACAAAAGGGCCCATAAAGTCAATTTCCCATATAACAAAAAGCATAACTTCCAAGATTGATGTTAGAGAAAGTTCATTCTTGAGCGAGATAGATCCTTACATTTATCAATTATGATATGCCTTTACAAACTCATATGTATCACGGTGTATTATGGGCCAAATATAACCACACGGTAGGATTTTTTGTACAGTCCAGGCACCACCGTGATGCCCTCCTCTAGCTGGGGATGAATGACATGCTTCAAGAATACCTCTGATTTCCTCTTTTAGAACACATCATTGTATCATATTATCTGTACAAAGCCTAACAAAAAAGGTTAATCCCAAAAGTATCTTTTAGCATCATGGGGAAAGTTTCTTCTTGCATAAAGGCTCAGGCTTTCTGGCATGATGTTCCTAACCGTAAAGTTGGTAAAGTCTGAATACCATGGAGCCATATTTGTCTTAATACCATGAACCTTTCATCAGGGAAAGTATCTTTAATTTCTACATCAACTCTCTCTCTCCCATCTTCCTTTAACCTTGAAAGTTGATTAGCCATTTGGTTTTCACATCCTTTACGGTCTTTCACCTCAAAACCAAATTCTTTTAATAGTTGTATCCAATGGATTTACCTTGGTTTAGCATCTTTTTTTTCCATGCGATATCTCAGGGAGTCATGGTCGGTATGCACCATCACTTTAGTACCAAGAAGGTCAGATCTAAATTTCTCGAAAGCATAAACAACAACCAACAAGTCTTGTTCAGTAACAGTGTTGTTCTTTTGTGCTCTATTCAATGTTTTACTAGCATAATAGATAGGATGGAAAATCTTCCCCCTTTTCTACCCAATAATTGCTTCAAGTGCCATACCGCTAGCATCACACATCAACTCAAAAGGCTTTGCCCAATTTAGGTCGACCATAACCGGTGCAGTGATCAGTTTTTGATTGAGATCTTCAAAGTACTTCAAATAAGCTTCATCGAATAAGAACTTTACTTCTTTCTCAAGGAGTTTGAAAAGGGGGCTTTTAATTTTGAAAAATCCTGAATTAATTTTCTGTAAAAGCCTATATGACCCAAGAGCTTCTCACACCCTTGACATAAATTGGTGGTGGTAGATTTTCAATCACTTTTACTTTTGACTTATCCACATCAATACCTTTCACCTAAAATTTGTGTCCCAAGACAATTCCCTCTCTTAGAAATAAAATGGTACTTCTCCCAATTAAGAATGAGATTCACTTCAATGCATTTTTAAAGGGCATTTCCTAGATTAGTTAGGAAGTCTTGAAATGTGTCACCTTCTATAGAGAAATCATCCATGAAGACCTCCGGAGAGTCTTCAACCTGTATATCATAGCATATATTAGTGGAAAAATCAAGTCCATCATGAACCTCTGAAACGTAGCAAGGGCATTGCACAATTCAAAGGGCATATGTTTGAAGGCGAATGTACCATAAGGGTATGTGAAAGTGGTTTTATCCTGATCTTTTAGTGCTATGGAAATTTGGTTATATCCAAAATACCCATCTAAAAAGCAGTACCAGCCCCGACCTACAAGGTAATCAAGCATCTGATCCATTAATGGCATAGGAAAATGGTCTCGAAAAGTAGCACATTCAAATTCCACTCGTCCATATAAATCTTCCATTCGGTCACAAGTCGTAGTAGGATTAACTCATTTTTTTCATTTCCTAAACTTCTTCAAAATGTGCATAAATGATAACTTGCAAAGTGTTGTTTGCTCCCATAAAGACAAATTGTAAATGACTTGGGAGAGCTTTGAGTTCCAAATTGGGGTTTCTTCAATCAATAGTCTTACTAGTGGATTCGTCTTGTTCTATAGGTCTAACTCAAGTTTTTTTGACTTATATGAATAAGACCCTACTCCAGTTAAGGCATTTATAGTTTCCTTATACACTTACATACCTTCAAGATCATAATTCATCAAAAATTTTGCCAATGGCTCGATAAATAATTTCTATCAATCTGCGGCTCTGACTTCATCCAATTTAATATCAATAACATATACCATATTCATATCTGTGGATGCTTCATGGATTTTCATATGTTGAAAGTTACTTCTTCTTTACTTAATCAAAATTTCATCTCACCTTTTTCAAAATCCATCAAAGCTCTTCTAATTGCTAAAAATGGTCTACCCAGAATAATGGGCATCTTAAAGTTCATCACAGTCGAGGATAACAATGTAGGCCAAAAATATAAGGTTGTTCACCTTAATAAGCACATCAAATAAAATTCTCACTGGTCTCTTAACTGATCGGTCAACCATTAAAAGTTGCATAGTCATCGGTTTGGGGGCTCCTTAGCCAAAATGCTTGTAGATTGACAAAGGAATTAAGTTTATACTAGATCCTAGATCACACAATGCTCGACTAAATTAAATGTTCCAATAGACATGGAATAGTGAAATCTCCCAAGGATTCTTTCTTTTTCACCAAAAATTGGGATAAAATAGCCACCACAATGATGAATTTATCTTCAGGCTAAAATGACTGTTTTTATGAGATCTTTAATAAATTTGGCATAACCGAGCATTTTCTCAAGCACCTCGACTAGCGGAACATTTATAGATAGTTGTTTCAACATGGTCATAAACTTTAGAAACCAACCATCTTTAGATTTTTTTTCATTATTTGTGGGAACGGGGTATAGGCCGAGAAATTTAAGTCACCTGCTCTGGTTTTGTATTGCCCTTTTCAATTATATGTTTCTTTCCCTCTTGTGATTCATTCTTATTCACTTCACTCAAATCTTCTTTTATGGTTGAATCTTCAGCTACTCTAGTCTTTACTGTCACTACTATGGGTCAGCCAATAACATATCACTGTGTGTGATGGTCATACAGTGATCATATCCCTTGGAACTAGATACTGAATTGCTTATATTCTTATGCTTCAATGCATCTGATATTTGTCCCGTCTAAAAATCCAATTGCTTTATTGACATGGAATGTGATTCAACATACTAATCAATAATTGAAAGTTTCCTATTCATAGCCTTCAAGCTTTCCCTGGAAGATTCTACTCTATGGATTACCGTAGCCAACTCTAAGACCTGTTTGGTCATTTACTTTCTTTTTTGCCTTTTTTATGTTTAGAGTCGTCAGGTAATTGCCCCAAGTCATTACAACTTATTAGGACTGGTAGTTCGATGTCTTAGCAACTCGGGTGCCTGTTATATCAGTTTCTTAGTTTTGAAATTTTAGTTTTAAAATGGACTAACTCAAGATCAAATTTGTAGTAGACGCTCTTAGAATTGAATTCTGATCGTTCCTTTAGCTCCGAAATGCCGACTTTGGTCTAGATGGACCTTAAATTTGTGTCTCAGTGTGTTTCTTTGGAGTTTGAGATATTTTGTGGAAATTCAGTTCATCCAAAGCTTATTTTGCAGGTTGGGTGGTCTTTTGGTGATTGGAGGTTTGTTCAGAATTCCAATTGTTATCAGCTCCAGAATGTTAACTTTAGTCTAGTTGGGTCATTGGTTTTCTTTCCCGGGATGCCATCACGTTTTTTGAGGTATGGCATGGATTTGTGATTTTTTTGGACTAAGGTATTGACTTGATCAACATTTCCACTAAATGGTCTCATATCCCGATTTCAACAATGCCATTTGGTCTGAAATGTCTTTTCGGGTGTACGTGCATAGTTTGTTTTCTTGAACTGGACCTTGAACGCATTCCCGATGGTATTCCAGGCCTTTTTTTCTTATAAGGTTTTTGTTGTCAAACCTGTTTCTAGTGCAGGATGATTTTGTCAACACAATTACAGACCATCCCTATGCTATCATGAAGAGTTGACTTTCCTGTTCATCACAATTACGATATGCCCTTCACTCAATCGAGTAGCTTTGATCCCATTTACTAATTGCGATCAAGACCTATGATTCACGTGATCAAGATGCACCTTTCTCTTTACATTTCACAGTCGTGACCATCCCTTTATGCGATTGTGATGTATTACGACCTGGAAGTATATAAGCCTAGCCTTCCCCTCGAAATCCCAGATTATTTTCCCATTTTTTCCTCAATAGCTGGACCTTAGGATCTGTTTTTAGAATATTTTGAGCTGGTATAAGTTGTGTGGAGTTGCGAGATTGGTGGTGTGATTTCGTGGTGCAATTGTTTTTTGGGTAATTCTCATCCTTTTCGTCCCTTTGAGTATTATTGTAAAAAGTTTAATTTCCTTTCTCTGCAACTTGATTTATACCTAGTTCCTTTATGTCTTAGAACTCAATTTAGTACCACGCACTCGCCATTTTGGGCTCTACTCTTTGATACCCTTGGTTTATTTTCCCGGGTTGTGGGGCCTGCTGAGCTTATTTTAAGGCCTATTTTATGACTTAGTTTGCGAATTGCAATACGCATCTCAATACGGGTCTCATTCTTCATGTTTTAATCCCAAGAATCATAATTTGATAGTTCTGGAAACTTTTGGATGCGTTCAAACATACGGTGCACACACTTCAAGGATTTCTCGTTGGCAGCTAAGTAGGCTAGTTTTATTTTCTATTATTCTATGCTTGTAGATGTGGCCAATAGTGGGATTTGGGTTTTAGGTTGATCGCTTTACCCTAGTTGTCTTGGTGCTACTTTATCCAATTTTTGGGGTTCCATGAAAGGGCATAGAGGGTGAAAGGTTGTATGTCTAGGTTCTGGCCTCACCGCGTGGGTCCACAGGCCTCAGGGACTATTCAAATTATCATGCAACGAGTGTTGTGATATGAGCTCTTAACTGGTGGACTTTGGCCGATCTTAGACTCTGATTACTTTCGTTTTGGTTGTTGATAAACATTGTTGTTGTTGTGTTACGATCAGAAATCATTATATTATTTGATTTGGGTGGTGCAAATGGTGTTGGTAGGGCTTAGATCCTGTAGTTGATTTAGAGGCACGCCCGGGGCACAGACCGCAAATATGGAAAAGATGAGGCATAAACCTTTGGGGAAGGTACTGGTGGGGTACTTACCCTATACTTGAGTTTGAGGTGCGGTCCTCTTGGGCATAGGCCCTGAGTATGGCATATGCTGGATACATACCCAGAGTTTGTCACTAATAGGGTACACCCTGCATTTGATTGAGGTGCGGTCCTCTGGGGCGTAGACCTTAAGATTGGTATTGGTAGGGGCATGTATTCCCGGGATTTGGCACTTCCTAAGAGGGAGACCCATGTTACAGTGTGACTTTATTCAAATTTACTTTCCTGCACCCTCGTGTAGTCCCTTCACATTTTTTGTGCTCACCGGGATTAGGGGGGAGTCACTGTGGGTTTTGTTATGCTGTTTGTGCCTACCCTCGGGATGGGGCGCCAGGTAGGTTTTTGTGTGTTTACTTTATGTTCCATACTTAGCTATATTTTACCTTTTAATTATTTATTTGTGATGTGTGTGTGTGTATATATATATATATATATATATAGTTAGTTAGTTAGTTGGGTCTCGGCTTAGCTGGAGCATAAGTACGTTTGCCTTACTTCGACT
>JBDJHY010210018.1:0-11431 GCA_039654485.1 Withania somnifera | reverse complement strand
TTTCAACTATGATCCATAACCTAGATCACGTCACCTTCCAGTATAGGGTTATTAAGTTAGACGTTATGATTTCACATTACGTTTGTCGGTTAGAAGAAACTCTCTAACCATGCTTGTTGTTGATAACTTAGTTTACTTTATGTCATCTTATTCTTGAACGAGGATTTCATTATTTTTTTCTTTTAATGATCAATTATTGTACATTATATATATGTGTGTGTGTGTAGATTCTGGTGCCCATGGTCAGACATAACTTCCACACATCTGGTGGATTCCACAATTTAGCATTTTGGCGAGTCGACATAGCTTCAAGGGCCACTTTTTTCGTATTTCTTTCACGGATTATGATTCATTAATTTAGAGTTAGTTACGAGTTTGTCCCAATACCCATCTTTTATGTTAGAGGTTTTTAGACAAATAGTTAGTGGTTCCCAAACTTATGGATGGCTTTTAAGTAATAAGCATGACCCATAGGTCCACTTTTCAGTTTCACATGTTTAACTTTCGCTCTTTCTTAATAATAGATAGTTATTATTTAGTACATCAGTAGCATGGATTATCTTGGGGTCACTTATAATTTCTTGAGCACCATGCCACTTTTGGAAGTAGTCTTGGGGCGTGATAAAGGGAACCCAAACCAGCCTCGTTTGGAAAATTAGTGAATAAAAAGATTTTGGTCAAGTTGACCCGGCCTGGCCTAGTAACACTATTAGTTAATCGTTATCATATGGTCAATAACTAACAATATAATTTAGGTAAGTATGACCCTTCACTTTATCAATAGTATAAAGTGTAGTGGCAATATTAAAAACATTGTGCTTGCATTGTAAGAATAGCTTCAAACTAGAATACTTATTGGACATATGATAAGTATAGAAAGCATGCTCTAAATAATTTTGGGTCCAAGTAGATAAAGTAATAAACCCTCGTTAAGACCAAGCTAAGTTGAAAACTCCATCATAGACTAAATTTGGATGAATCTAACTTCAAAAGACAACTACTTTCAATGTACAATGAGTTATGCTTTAGATAACGTATAAGCCTTTCCTAATAGCATTCCTACAAAAAGTGAAAATCATTTTACTGAAAAATGTAATAAATGAGATCTTGATATTAGGATCCGGATTGTCAAAGGCAAAATGGGATCACCAAAGACAAATCTGGAAGCAGAAAGAATTTGAAATCGCCTAAAACGGCGAAATCATAAATCATCAATGGTGAAATTTAAAGAAGATATAGAATAATAACGACCTTTATAGTTTCTCTTCTCAACCCACTCAAATATGTACATAGGTGATTCTTATATATCCCAATGACTATCTATTGTATTATATTATTAGGATTTTATATCCTAATTATAAACTATATCAAACTAATCTATTGCAAATATCTTAATACTACAATTAGATCCTAATTCTAAACTATGTTCTTATATATCATCCTATTCCTCTCATGCTAGTGGTTAAAAATCATGTAGCTTCAAGCTTGTTCGAGATTCTATGTAAGAATTGTTGTCTGATGGTTCATTAATTGTTGATGCAGAGAGTTCTTTGGGATTTTCGTGTTGATATTTATTCAGGTTGGTAGTAATAATCCTATCTATAAAAGTAAGAGAAAATGTTGTGGTTTTCTTCTGCAAAAAATTTAACATTTATTTTTTTGCATATTTCCTTAATTCCTCTAAAAGAGTTGCCTCAACCTTTGCAATAAAAAATTTGTGTTTTATGGGCTTGAAAGCCATGGTTAGCTTGATCAATATGATCCATCTCACAATCTTCTTCCCTCATATCACACTCTTAGTTCGTCAATTAACTAAGTGAAGGTCTGAATATGAAATCTTAGCTAGTATAGCAGACCTCAAGGTTTTGAATTTGTTTTCAAGATCCTTAATAAAGTTGAGGAATTTAAGTGAAAGGTGATAAAAAAAGTCTTAAAATTTTAAAAAGTGACATTGATTTCTTTAAATGAATAGGATTTATTAAAGTAATTAAAAGCTGTGCAAATTAAAATTTTAAAATGACTTCCTTGTCATTTGAAATTTCCCCTTTCGATCTTTTTTACTTAGTCTTTCTTATCTTGCTTTCTCTCTCTCTCTTTCTCTTTTCAATATTTTTCTCTCCCTCCTTCTTTCCTTTCTCTTCAGTCCAGACACGAAATAAATCTTCCAAAAAATCTTTCCTACAAGGAAATAAAGAACTCGTAGCTCCTCCATCTTTCTTCTTTTTTTTTTTTTTGCTTTTTTTGTTACTATATCATTATCATTCACATGTCCATTCTTTTTATCACATTATTTTTTATTTTTACTCATATTTTTACTTTGTTTTTGAAAATTTTGAGGAAAAAACTGACTTTGCTACAATAATTGTGATAATTATTATAATAGTTGTTGCAACAATTACAATAGTTATTATGATAGTTGTTGCAACAATCTTCAACAACTACGGCAATTGTTACAACAACTAAGACAATTGTTGCAGTAACTATGACAATTGCTACAACAACTCCAAAAATTGTTGCAGCAACTACGACATTGCTTAATTTTCTATCAGAAAATGGGGAGGAGGAAGAGTTGACAAAGAAGATAAAAATTTCGTGGAGAAAAAAGTAGTGGCGATGTCCAAGGAGAAGGTGGCAGTAATAGTGGTGGATGAAGATGATGGTAGTGATGGTGATGGAGGAAGAGGTGATGATGGTGTAGGAAGAGGTGGTGATGGTGATAGTAACACTATAGTAGTGGTAGTGCACGAGGAGAAGGTGACGGTGGCGATGACTGAAATGGTGGAATAGGGTAGAGTAGGGGAAGGGGTAGAAAAAGAAAGACTGGAGTTTTGTATAAATAATAAAATTTAAGGGTCTTAAAATTAGTGTCACTAACACTAATATCAGAATTATCACCTCTACCTAATAATTAAAACTTATGTCACTTTTTTAAGTTTTAAGAGTTGTTTGTCACCCTTAATTCTAAAGTTTATAGCATTGCTATCTTCGTCTAATTGTTTGCGTATACGGTCAAGACTATCATAAAACTTTTTAAAATTTTATTGATAGTCATTTATAGATTTTAATTGTATCTTGATAATATGAATTTGTTGTTTCAAATGAATATCCACACATTTGCTAGCTTGTAGAAAATTATCTTCAAGACTTCCCCAAATTTGTTTGGTCAGAGTGGCAGCCAATCTTAAAAAAATTTAGGATTAACTTCTCATCAAGACATCTTTTTTTCTATTCAATAAATTTAGGATTAACATTTTCTTCATTCTTTTTATTTTTCAATAACCTTAAATGATGCTTCATTCACAATAATGTCACCAATTTTCAGAGTCTACATCAACTGGGTTTAGTGGTATCAAAACGTCGGTACGTATGAATATCTTATCTGTCTTTTTAAAAAAAAAAAATTAAGTTCAATTATTTTTTTTTCTTTTCATCCGGACCAACCCACGACTCAGCTAAACTATGTTGTTTCTATCAAACCCAAGTCTGAAGTATGATTATTATGGAATAATTCTAGTCTATAAATTATTAAATGATCCATTACATCAGCCTTTACTAAATGACAACTGAATATACTCATCAACAAAATATAATGAAATTCCCTCTACTAACAAACTTTCTCCCATCACCCTGATGTTATTAATACGTAATTTTCTTGGCTTATTGGCAACTCTAAAACAGAACTACGTGGCTACGTCTTAGCTTACTCCATCTTTTGACCCATATCTTTTTCTCATCTCTTATTTTGTTAGCTGTATTCCACATGTTATTTTCCTATATATATATATATAAAGAGAAATTGGAGTAACAACAAAATATGCTCCGTCATCCCAAGTAGAAATGTATATGGACTGAGTTAGTTTAAATTTTTAAATATTTTTAATTAAATTATATATATTAAATTTTTTAAATTTATAAATTAAATTTTTTTTATCTCGATTTTTTAAAATTTTTTTTGGGTAAATGTTCATCAAACACGTAATTTACTAGTACTTCAAATATTTATTTAAAAGTATTTTTTTAAAACTAACATAATATATAAAATGAGTGATGAAAATAAAATGAGTTGATTCGATTTAGTTTAATTAAAAATAAATTAAACTAATTATAATTAAAAAAAATTCAACACCAAATCAAATTAATTCAAACCATTAGTTATTTTTTAAAATTTAACTCAATGTATAGCCCTTTTTGAATACATTTGACTTGGTGCCTTGTTCAAGCGACAAACATAATCAGGATAATCCTTTTCCTTCCGCACCTTTTCCTCGAAATGAGAAAGAAGATGGTACACTTGAATTGTATTTATTAATTTAATTGGATTTGTGTTTCTAACTATGTCAATCCCTAATCCCATGTATGTTGTAAAGCAGTTTTGTTATATTATAAAAGAACTGCTTACTACTTTATAAAAACTTACCTGTAAAACAATCTTAGGCAGATCTAACATATTCAGCATAATAACAAGTAGGGATATTAGTTGAGCAAGTTAAATTAAACTCAAATGGATTAAAATAATAAACGAATCAAAATTCAACCTGATATAAATTTATTTGAATTAAAATAAATTGAGTTAAATAAATTAAGTATCGAGTCATAATCCAACCCATCCAATTTTTATCATATTTCAATTGTTTTTATCTATGCTTTTATTAGCTTTAATAACTAATAAAATTAATTCTTTTATTATAATTATATAAAACATGTAAATAAAAAAATTGAATAAGTTTTCATAATGAGTCCGCTTGAATTACATATTCATTTAATTCTTAATCGATTGGATGAAGCTACTAAAGGAGAGAGTCAGTAAGTTTGATTTTATCACCCCTATTAATAAGATAGGAGATAAATTGTTAGATTTGGGAAAAAAAGAACAAGATTAGTCTAAAAGAAATAAATTTTCAGTCAAAATTAAAATTTTGAATTATCTTAAAATTTACCCTAAATTTTTATATTTTATATAGAAGATTACTCCAAATATATATAATTCTATTTACTCAATTCCTCATTAAACCATTCTTATTTAAAAAATTATTTATAAAATATTAAAAAATTATATTAAAGAATAACCATATTTATTTGTTTCTATCGATGAGTCTTGTAACTAAATAATTGTATTTGATAAATTATAATGCATGGTGATTATATTACTAGTAGTTTTATTAAATTCTCATGTTATAATTTATGGACAATGTCTTAATTTAGTTTGTTAATAAAAGGATAATTTTTTTTTGTCAAACTTATATTATAAGTATTTTTTGAAGTAATTGATAAAATGTTGTCTCGTAATTTTCAGCTAAAAAGGAAATAATGATCGAATACTTACTAACACTTGTAGTTCAAATATTACATAAATCTTTTATCTTTTAATTTAGAAAGTAACTTTGACTTTATGTGAATAACCGAAAGTATAATTATTTGAGCGTTTTTTCAAAGAGAATATGTCTTAATCGACTTTAATTAACTTAAATTTTTTTCTTTAATGTTGGCACCCATTAAAAATAAAAATAAAAATGCATGCAGAAGTGGAGAACACAACAATAGTCAACATCATCAAATATGAATTATGAGAAAAAGCAATCAACGTGGCTATTTAAACCTACCAAATATTGCTAACTTGTCATCTTAATCCAAAAATATAGCACAATCAATACTGCCACATGAGCTACAGTTCAAAAGGTATCTAATCAAAGAATAATTCCATTAGGCTTTGACCTTACCTTTTTTTTTTTTTTTGTAAATTATTGGGAATGCCCTTTAACGTTATCAAAACTCAATTGTTTTTTCTTAATCAACCAAATAGTTTTTTATTTTTTAATCACAAAAATAGAGAGGGTCATAAAACGCCTCATTGATTTAACTAGTCTGTTTTAATATAAATATTATTGATTGATTTTATAACTCGAATTAATTAAAACAAATTAAACACTAACTTTCAAGAAATTTAATATTAGAAATTGAACAAAATTAAGCCATAAGTTTTTGTTATATTTTTTTAATCAATTTTATTATAAATAATTGTCTTCATTTATCAAATTCTAAATTTTATTCTTTAAATTAATTTTCTTTGAAATTATAAACAATTTATTTGTAAAGTTTTAATAAAGCATCTAAGGTATAAAAAGGAAAAAAAGATAACTAATAGGTGAAAGATGAGGTAGAAACATAACAATATTAGATGGAATCTCATTAAGTAAATATATTCTATTTGTAAAGCCAACCAAGAATACTTAATTATAGGTTGTTAAATCATATAAAAAGATAGATCCAACTAAATTTCATCTATTGATTTTAATTAAGTAGTTTGTGAAAAATGAAGTTGTAATAGTTATAGTACAAATTAAAAATCTATTTTTGTGAATGAACTCCACTCCATTTCATCACATCACTTGACCCAAAATTCACCAAAGACAAAACCAAAACAAGATAAAGAATACACGTAAGTCAAGTGAGAGAAAAGCAAAAAACATTATAATATATGCAAACGTGTAATCCATACAATATTTTCCTCAGCAGTCTCTTTCACTAAAAGAAGAATAAGAAAACAAAAAGATACAACCCAACTCCAAGAAAACACCTAAGTCCCCCTGCTCTCTTCTCTTGTCTCACACTCCATCAATCCTCCCCACAAACTCCAAAAAAAATATATATATATAAAAAAGGCAACATATATAAATAACAAAGGTTTTGATACATAATTATAAAATATGACAGAGGTTTTTTTAATTATATTTTTTTACACTAAATATAATTGGTCTTTAAAACATCGGCATCTTAAATATTCGTGACCAACTGAATCTTTTTCTGACAAGATAATTGAATTAATTAAACAGAATTTGTATTTTTAGGGAAGTAATGAAGAGATAGATACGTATCCAATTAATTGAGAGAATTCAAATTAAATAGTTTCACTTTTTTTTAAAAAAAATTACTAGAGTATGTGATCATTTTCTTCTCCATCAGTTCGACCCCCCCCCCCTTTTTTTTCTTCAGAAAATACATTTATTTAAAATATATCCTCATTCATTTGTTCTTCACAAATACGTCTTCCTATTCTATTGAAATTAACGAAATCAGCACTGAAATATATCAAATATCAATATTTTGTTAAGGCATTTCGAAATTTAAATTGAGGATACAAAATATGATAATTATAATGAAATTGTTTTGAAAGACTATTCAAGTTATAATAATTTGGCGGTGGCAATTGCAAAACAGCTAGAAATTGACGTATCTAAGAAAAAAGCTTTATATCAAGTATAAAATATAAAGTCAATGAAGATACGAAACGAAATAGGAATGTGTTGGTTTATGAATTTGAAAAGGAAAAAATTCTAACGTTGCAATATATCTGTTGTGTATAATAAGGGAAATTGAACTGGGAAGCAGTAGTAACAATAAATAATATAGTTGAGCATGTGTTGGATACCATTGTAGCTACAATTTGAAATATACCTTTGATGGTTGTTTATAGAGATTCACATCTTCATGCTCGCATGATTTTAACAGTTTTGGTGATTAGATCATTTCATGATAAGCACATCTGTGAGTTGCAAAAAAAGGTATGAATTCAGCATCAAGCTACAGCTAGGCTTATCGATGAAATTAAGGCACCAATATTTATCAATCATAAGCGTAAACACACCTAAAAAAATATCCAGGAGGACATGAAAAGACTGTTTGGTGTGGATATCAATTATCATAAAGCCTGGACTGCTAAAGAGCGTGCAATTGAGATGATTAGAGGTACTCCAGCTGATGGATACAAAAAAAATACCCTAATACCTATATATGCTTGAGAATGTGTATCCTAATTATTTCATACGGATGTACAAATCTAGTAATGATGAATTCATGTATCTCTTAATATCACTGTACTATTTATGTAAGGATTTGAATTTTGTAGGCGAAGAGTAATATTTGAAGACAGACATTTAAAAGGACCATACAAGGGGACCTTTGTATCAGCATCCGAGAGTGGTGCAAGTAATATCATGAAAAGATATATTTTTAGATACAATACAGTACATAAGAAAAAAATTAAAACTATAATTTTAATGTATCTTAGTGTTCGATAGTTTTGTCATATGTGGAGTAAAACAATTAAAATACTTAAAACATTATTAGCATATCTGAAGTAACGTGACGAAAAAATATAAGAGGAGCGTCAATACTTTAAGTCGTGTCTTTTATGCAATGGCAAAAGCTTACAAGGAAGAAAACTTATAAAATTAATGGAGAAAATAAAGAAAATTAATTACTGTGTGAAGGATCATCTAGAGAATGCCATATACGATAAGTGGATAAGGGTATATGCAACAGTTAACTGAGGAAGGATGCTTACCTTAAATATTTTCGAATGTATTAATTCTGTATTGTTAGAAGCACGGGAGCTTTCAATATATGACTTTCTAGAGCAAACAAGATTGTCGTATCTTGATTGGAATTGCAGGAATAGGAAGAAACCTCTGAGTACTTTTGCCCCACTCCGTGTCAAGTTTCAGATTGGTACAATTGATGAAATCTTTTATTCAAAATTTTTGACTTGCATAATTTCAAACTTTAGCACACCGCTCAAAATAATCAATTAAAAATTCTAATCGATGCTCAAAATCAATTATAAACTATCACGTTTTATGCCTAAAAGGAATGTATATTAAATTGACAAGTTCAAAACTTAAATAACTCTAAATCACCAGGTTTATAGTTGAGTATTTAATTAATATATACTTGACCATATAAATATTTTATCATCGGTTAATGTATAAATAGTCAAGTATTATAATATATCACTACATTTATAATCGATCATGGAAGTGATATATACTGGAATATGTCAATAATTCATAACCGCCTATGTGAATATATAGCTAAGGACCTCTATGTCTAACAAATATAAAATAAATTTAAAAAAAAAAATTAACATCATCCAAGCATTCTAAAATAAGTTATGCACATCATGTGTGAGTATAAATCATTTGGAGACATGATTAAAATGGATATAAAGAAGAACAATGGTCTTATGACAGGTAATGATTGAGAACAAGTAATGTTTTTCAAATAACAAGTTTGTTCTGATGATGTAGTTTTCACAACCTTTACTCCTCATTATAACCTCTTAAATCACGAGTTCAATTATTGTGTACCAACACATGATGTGCATAACTTGTCCAAATCAATGCTTGAATAATGTTCTCTTTCTTAATTTAATATTATTTATTTAGTTTTACATGTTATGAGTTATAGACCAGGACTAGTCTATATAAGTATATCATAAATTTAATAGCTAATGCTATACTTACTATATTATATATACTTGAACATGCCTATTTTTTATACTAGACTGTTGAAATATATGGCCAAGGATTTAGATGGCTAAAAAATATAAAATAAAATTTAGTTAGCATTGATTTGAACAAGCTACTCACAACATGTGTTGGTACACAATAATTAGACTCGTGATTTAAAAGTTTATAATGAGGAGCAAAGGTTGTGGGAACCACATCATCACAACAAACTTGATGTTTGAGAAATATTGCTTGTTCTCAATTATTATTTGTTTTAAGACCGTTGTTCTTTCTCATACCCATTTTGATCATATTTTTAAATAATTTATACTCATATATGATGTGCATAACTTGTTTTGGAATACTTGGAGGAAGTTAATTTCCTCTAATTTTTTATTTTATTTCATACTTATTTTTTAGCTCTAGAGGTCCTTGGCTATATAATTCACATAGTCGATTATGAATTATTGACATGTTTTAGTAAATATCATTCACATGATCGATTATAGATGTAGTGATATATTATAATGATTGACCTTTTAGCCATTTTTAAGTAAAATGTCTATATATTTTTATTAGTCAATAATATAATGGTTAGACGGTGGATAATATATGAAGATAAATTACTAAATTATTATCCTTTTTAGCCATATACAAGTGTTTGTCTATATATTTTAATGATCAATTATAAACAGTTCAAAAGGTGGATGATATATGAGTATCATTTTTATAATATATGAATTTGTTAAGTATATATTTAACCTTGGAGATTGAATTTATCCATTTAATTTATTTAATTGTTGCCCTTTTAAGCTCTATAAGGTGAAGGTCTATAATATACCAGTATAATCAATTGTATAGCATCATTATCTACAATAATTTATAAAGTTGATCGATGATAAAACATTTATATGATTGATGCCGATTTATTATAGTTTATGATAGAGATGCAACAGTTAAAAGTACAAAGTACAACAGTAATAACATAGCCAGACCTATATAAAAGGATGAGACATTTTTTGGACTCTGCTTTCTTTCTTTCTTCATCAGCTTCTTCGTTTATATTTTTTTTAATACCTACAATATCTCAGTCATCCCAAACAACCAACACTAATAAACAGAATATTAATCTTTTTTTCAACCCTTTTAAGAATTACACGAAAAAATATACAATATTCTATTATTTGTCTTCTCCAAACCCCTTGAAGAGGCGTTTCATTTTATTTTTCAAGAGGAGTACGTCGGATGAAGAACATCAATGAAAATAGCGGTAATAGTGTAATTGTCTTGCTTGAGTCCTTGTTATTATTTTTATCTGTAGAGTTACATAATGAGTCATCATTTTCACAGAGTTTTCTTCTCTTTTTTTTTATTATTTTTTGTGATTTACATACAAACAATAGAGTGTTAAAGTAATATACTATGATGAATTTGTAAAAAATAAAAATAAAAAAAATTATTGACACAAGTTGAATTAGTAAATAATAATACATATTTAAATTTAAAATCAGACTTAGTTTCAAGTCTATTAATAGATCAAGATGAATTTTCAGAATAGAAATAGAAAATTCACAATCAAAATAAGAAAAATGAGTAAAAATAACGTGTATTCTAATAAAATAATTACACAAGCAATGATGACTCAAATTAAAATTGGTAAAATATAAAAAGATTGAAAAGCTGACAACAGAAAGAGAGTTTAAAAAAAGGGACACCCGTTTGAAAGTAAATTCAAACTTTTTTTTTCTTGAAAAAAGCCTTGACTTCGAGTATCGGCATATCAAAAGAGGGAAAAAAGAAAATAGAAAAAGATGTTTTTTATTTCTTTACATATATTTTCTATGTGATTGTTTTTAAAAAAGTATATGAAATTTGTGTTTGGGTGATTTCATTTGTCTAATTCTTTAAAAAGCATACAATGGTCGATCCTAGACTATATTTTTCATCTATAGTTAGTTAATACCTAGACTGTGAGTGTGGTCTATAATTGGTCACCTAGTCGATGACGGTAAAGTACAATGAATTTAGAAAGTAAGTAGCATCTCTTATAAATACCATTGAGATTGAGGATGATAACGGTGTTCTTTTATATGCTCAAGTTAAGAGTGATAAAATCATCAATATTATAACTAATGAGGCTAAAATTT
>JBDJHY010209997.1:0-11432 GCA_039654485.1 Withania somnifera | reverse complement strand
ATTACCTCCATAAACAGATAGCCTAGTTCTATCAAAGGCCCTAGTTCTAGGTAGAGTGTCAATATGAACCAGTCAACAAATCTCTATGCTATCTCACACTCATAATGGGGGACCATAAAAGTGTGGGCAACTAACTCATGGAATTTTCTTCATATTATAGAACATACATAAAACCTTTCTTTAAGCGTATGATCTTAGTTTGAGCTTAAGACCTACTCCTTGCATAAGGCAATACCCATGATGGAGCCATAACCATAACTAACCTTACGATCTGAAGTAGTATGTCCTAAAGAGCTATCATAGAAATAAATATCACTAGCGATAGGGATAGCCTTATTACCATAGACTATTAAGATGGAAGATCCATTGCCTACTAGTTTATGAATGGATATAGTCCTATATCAACTTACATAGTTCTATCTAGTGTGATGTCTCTAGAATATCCTCGACCTCAAGATCAAACCCTACCTCATCCCTTGTTGGGGCTCTAGTTACTGGCACAGAAGGCTCATCCTTTTTTGCTAAAGGTCTCAAAAGGACCACCTATGAAATGTAAATATGGTCAAATGATATTTTAAGAAACCACCAAAGAGATGACACATAATTTAGAGTCAAATAGGGGAATAATTCCCAAATAATTCACCGTAGCCTCTTAAAGATAAGGTATGGATGGCATCGTACCAATCTACTAAGTCTACTAGACACTAGCTTATGCACCCCTAATAGCGGTGAACCTAGGATCTGATTCAAAGTTTTCACCACCCAATTTCTTAGGCACCTCAATAGTGGTGAACCTAGGATCTGATTCCATGTTTTTAAGACCTAATTTCTCAGGTTGTGATTGTACCTACAACCCTCTTTTAGGTGAACCAATTCCCGTAGCCCAAAATGAAAATTAACAGGCCATTACAATAAATAAAGCTAAGCAGTAATAAGGTAACGTAGTAAATAAAAAGTAGAAGAGTGAAAATATATATATTATATTAATACATAATCAAAAAACCAACCCATGACTTGGTATCAGAATAAATACAAGAGCCATTAAAGATATATATTACAGGAATAACAAAGGTAAATACACAAAGCACCTCGGGAATACAAAGGAGACAAAAACCCATTAGAGGAGAAGTAAGTAACTCTGGTCCTCGGGAGATCACCCTTAATCTCAAATATCAATAAGCTAGCATGATTTGTGGTTTCAGGGATGATATCCCACACCTAGATCTTCATATGAGAGGATGCAAAAGTATAGTATGATTACTAATTACTAACACAATGACTATCTAGTAGGCCTCGCACGCCCACTGTGTGCATAAAATACATAACAATGATAAATAGTAGAAGATAAATAAAGGAGTCACATAAGGAAAGTATAAGTAGTCGAGGAAGATAGCTACATTAAAATGAGGGAAGAAATAAATAGAGAGAAGACAAGTACCGCTAGCTATAACAAAAGGCAAAAACTCAGGTACGAAAAGGAGAGAATGTACCTGAGTCCTTGAAGTGACAACAATAATAATAAAGTAAGTACAGAAGATAGTAAGAGATGTTTAAAGGAATGGGCAATGTATCAGTAACCTTATTGATTGAGAAAGGGGAAGATGATCCTAAACAAGTAAAGCACCAATGTAATACACCAAGTAAGAATGAACCATAAATGTCTAACAAGTACAAATAACTATATATAAAGTAACAAGAAATAGTTAAAATAGGTAAAAGCATTTATGAGTCCTCATAAGAAAGGAAAGGGTTATGTAAGTGAATGATATAACGAGTGGTTGTTCTACAACAACAAGGATAAGAGATTTTGTTTAGATGAACCCTTCTGAGGTCATGGGGTCCAAGGTTGAGGAAGATCCTTAGAATTTCAGAAGATTTGGAGGTTTTGTAGGTGGATGATATAGCGAGATTTGGTCTTGCATCCTATCATCTTAAGGATGTGGCTTATTTATGGTATGTTCAGCGGTCATGGTAGAGAAGTTTATCAAGTTTCATAGTTTGATTTTGTTTAGGCTTTCCTAGAAAAGTTCTTCCTTAAAGAGATGAGAGAGGCTAAGGTGGAGAAGATATCAAATTTAAGACAGGTTTACGTATCTATAGGGGAGTATGGTCTAATGTTCACTCAATTGTCCAGTATTCACCAAAGGTAGTTGTTAATCCTAGACTCATAATGAGCATTTTTATTAATGGGGTTTTTGGCTTAGTAGAGAAGGAGTGTGAGACGGTGCTCCTTGGAGATATAACTATTTCTAAGATCATTACTTATGAAAAACAAATGGAAAAGGAGAATCTGAAAGAGAGAGAAATATTAAACAAAAAGGCTAGAACAAGTCAGTTTAATTATAATCAGCAAAGGTCTAGTAGAGTAAAGTTATCCCCTTTTCAGCAAAAGTCATCCATGGCATCGACTTTATTTGCTAGTGGTCCATCACCAGCATCCATACCCAACCACCAGAAAGGGAAAGAATCAGGTTATCACAAACCAATTTCTCAGGCGTTGAGGGCACCTATACCCCACCGTAGGTGTAACACCTAAAAAATTTATCTAGTGTTTGAGTTATTCTATGCTCGTGTTTAAGTTCAAAACCTATGAGCTTCAACTTAATTCTAAGTTATCAAAATCCCTAATCTAACTGTATTGTGACCATTGGAAGTTACTAGAGTTCATAAACAACTCATAGATCCAAAGTTGAGTTCAAGACCCTTCATAATTTGCTCATTTTGAGGTTCCTTAATACATAGGTCACATTTAATAGACCATATATCCCAATATATAATGACTCTGACCACCCATGACCTATCCAGAGAAAGTTCTTTGAGTTTAGAATCCAATGCAATAAATTGTGTGTTATTTGGAGCTCGGGGTAGGGAGATATGTCTATTTTATTAAAATAACACAGAGAAGTGGACCTACTGGCTTGGTATACGGCTCAATATGTCGATCGCATACCAAATTATGCGACCTCACAATAGTAACAGTAGTCCTGGAAATCACTGGGTTGGTATGCGACTTAATGCGTGGCTCTCATACCAAATTATGCGACCGTACAATAGTAACAATGGTCCTAGAAGTCACTGGGATGATATGCGGCTCAATGAGCGGCTCGCATACCAAATTGTGCTACCGTACAATCAAATGTGTGACCCGTAAAATAGTAACAGTGGTCCTAGAAGTCACTGGTTTGGTACGCATCTCAATGTACGGCTCGCATGCAAAATTGTGTGACTGCATAATCAAATGTACGGCCTGCACAAGGCAAAAATAAGCACAAAAAACTTGACGAAAATCTTAGGGACTTTTATGAAATTTCCCCTCAATTTTTCTACTTTGCTATGACGTCTTGAAACTTTTATGTGTGTAATTTTAATGGGAAATTGGTGAACACCTAATTTAACCTTAACCCATTACAGTTAATCCATTAAAATATTACCCAAATTCTCATTCTACCCAAAATTAACAACAAAGAAAGAAAGAAGGTTTATTTTCTCTCATGTAAATCTATATAGGGTTCATCAAGTTGCCAAGGAATTCAAGATTCTTCTTCGATTTTCTTCAAGATTTTTCAAGTTTTCTATGTTCCAGGTAAGCGGGATCATCAATAATGGCTTCCTTTCGCCCTTATGCCCAAGAATCCTATTTGGATTTTTGCATTAAAGTATTGATTTGTATCTCAATAATTGTCCACTATTTTATATTATATTTTGGGGTTATTACTTATGATTATGGTCAAGCTTTATTGCATATAATCTTTCATGAAAGCATGATTAAATTGAACCATTATTTGGTTGTTTTGATAAGGAATTTGGAAGTGTAATGAAATATTTTTAAGGGAATTGGATCAATTATTCAATACGTGATTTTATCGAGTCATTACTATTCAAAATTTGATAAGTTTGACTTGATGATGATTTAAGGCTAAGAATAATGTCTAAACTTGGAATTTTTTGAGAAATTTTATATGAATACTGCCTATCGAGGCTTGGATCTGAAAATATTGAGCAATGTTTTCAAGGATATTGATTTAATGAATTGATTTAGGAGCAGTATATTTGGGAGTAGTGATAGCACTGAGGGACTAAGTCCCAAACTATGTTGCCAGCATAGGATTGATATATTTTAAAGGCTAAATTTACCTACCTATTTGCTAGTTGGATCCGCTGGGAACAATTACGATATATGCTCGGGGCGGGGCGATTTATCCTTCTCAGCAAGAGTATGATGGATTCTACATTCTGCTCATGTAGTCTTATATGTTTGTTATAGAACCTACCACATTGATATTTGAACTTGATATATTTTAATTTGAGTTATTTACTACATTTATTTCTCTATTTACATTTTTCATGGATTTGGACAAGGATTTATTGGCATTGTTACTGATCATGCATTGCGTAGCCATTTATGATTTAGTCACTTGATATGGTTACTTAATTACTTTGAGCATGTTGCATTTACCTACTATTTCTTACCTTTCCTGCTTACTCAGTAATTCTAGTACTAACCGCTATTTTGCGCTACATGGCCTTCATCCATGTAGGGTCAGGTGAGTTCCCATGTTATGGTATCTTTTGAGTTATTATTTTCCTAGATATCAATATCTGACTTAATACTATTTTGATTTGTCTTAATTTGACTCTAAGATTAGCTTGGAACTTGTCCATAGCAACCTAGAGCTATCTTTATTTAGTGGCTTTCAGAAAGATGTGTTAGAATTTATATTGAGTTATCCTTTATTTTGTTATTGTCTTTTATTGATTTACGTGAGATGGTCCTACCATAGCTACTATATTGATATTACTTAGTTATGCTTCCTCTTACGAGTGTATAGTAGAGCATGATTTATCCAGGAGGGTTCATCTGAAGCTATTGGGGGAATCCAATAGTGGAGGATGTCCTATGATGCCTATAGGGTGACTCTGGGGTGTTACAGTATGAGAACCACCCAAAAAAGACACAAAATAATAATATGAAAAAAAGTGGACGATATGACATAAATAAGGGACAGGGTTAGCGGAAGTCTAAAATAAGTCAATAATAACTCCAAATCCTAATATCCAATACAAGATCCACTAAAATAGAAGTAAACTCTCTAAACTAAACATAAAAAGTTTATCTTGGAACAACCAATAGAATAAGATAATCGGAAAGGTAAAAGATAAGCTTTGAATGCCAGGATCCATCATTTACCTCAACAATAAAATCTCCGTCTGAGCTTAAGAATTAGAATAGAACACTGGTACCCGGGTCTGCACCAAAAATATGTAGAAGTGTTGTACGAGGACAAAAATAATAGGTATCTAGTAGGCATCATAGGTCGATCACGAACATATAAGAAATAAAGGCATTAAATAGATAGATAAAGGAAACAAGTCACAAAAGTCAACTAGAATGAAAGACATATAAATCTGGCTAATAGGAAAAGACAGGTAAGGTATCCTAAATACTAGCCACGATAAGGAAGATTAAGCTAAACAAATGAGAGCAGTACCTGAATCTATGCTCAACTAATAAGAGATGTATTAAATAACAGAGATGATAGTATATCAGTGACCTCAAATAACGGAGATAGAAAGATGACCTAACTATAACAAGTATTACCAAGAACATAAAAGAGATCCTGTAAGATCTAGCCAAGTGAATATACAAAGGGATCTCACAAGATCTAATCAATCTGTAACAATTTATCATAACCGAAAAATAAAAGAAATAACCTCTACAACATCTCATATGTAAAACAAGTACAAACAAGAATTAATGTAGAGCATCCTTCACCCCATCCTACCGTAGATTACAAACAATAAACAATACTCACAAACAAGGTATGCAAGATGATATAATACAATGATGGTAAGTTAAATCCATACGTTTGTACCTTGGTCCCACGAGCCCAGTAAGTTAGGACCATATGGAAGGTCACAACCCTTATACCTTTACTCCTCTTTATACCTCTCCTCAATCACCCACAAGTCCTGACTGGCAGGGTCAGAGAAAGGCCGCAACTCACGTACTAAAACTTACAAGGATAACCATACTTCCATAACCATAAACAATAAATGGTATTCTTATAACTTAAGGTGCATTCGGACCTCTGACTGGTCAATATCAGGATCAATATTAATGAACATGCTCAGCCGCAATGGGGACTAAATCCAAAATGAAATAAACATCTAGTTCATGAGAGCAACCAAGTCAAGAAATAACTCAACACAGTGTTTAACTCATTGTTTGGCCTTTTATTATCAAAACTAGTAAATATTTAAAAATGCTAATTTTAGGCTCATAATACTGAAAACAGGCTCATATAGCCATGCAAGATTTCAAAATTTGTTACGTTGGGCTCTTGGCTATAAAATAGTGGAAACCAATGTATAAAACCAGTTTATAATGATGATATGCTCAAACACGATGATATCACAAAAGTCCTTGCATCCCTGCACAGGCACAAATTCTACAACATAACCAGCCAAGTCAAATATTTGAGACTCAGAGATATTTCCCATAAAACCTACAGTCTATGTTTCAGAGTCAATCAAGACCAGTCATGGTGGCAAGGTAACTATGATCGCTAATGCAACACAAATATGTAATCAAGGAGCAGACTAATAAAGTCAACAAGGGTCCTGGGTGCCAACCACTAATTCCTAACCCAAGGATGTCTAATTATCACTGTTATTGCCCATATAACCCAGTGTAAGATTATAAGTTATAGCCTACCTGTCCTTTGATATACTGTTGCGTAGCAGATGCTCAAACTGCTCCAAATACCTCAGAAATGCATGAATAAGATTGAACGATCACAAAACCTTTAAAATGATAGTCTACATGTTAATATGAGTCAAATGATACCCATAAATATATGGAAATAACTAGTGTGAAAATATGGGTTAAATGAGGCTTAAAGGCCTGCGAACCCAAACTTTGAATAAAAGGTATTAAAATGTTTCCTACATCGTAGGGAACTCATACCCAAAATTTATAGCTAATATGAGCAAGAAACATTCTTGTAAATTGGATTGAAGTTAACAACCAACTTTTCTAATTTAGGTGAAATTAAAGTGGAAACTTACCAATAATTGATGGAATGTCGAATAAATCTAGTTCCTAACATCATCCAATTGCTCATGCAAAGGCCCATGAATTTTAATGGTGGTTTTAGAGTGTTTTCAAGGTGGAAAAATGAGCAAAATGTTAAAATTTGAGTTTCTCGTCTATTTATACCCACTGGAAGCTGACTCTACGCGATAACATAGCTCAGGCTCGCGATCACGAGCTATAGGAAAAAGGTTCATTATGGTCGTGTGTCTCATGCGCTACGATCTCTAAGTACATAATGGAGGCATCCGCAATCACAAAGGACACAAAAAGGCTTCATCACAATTGCATGGAAAATTTTCGGGACCGCGTAAAAAGAGATGACAAACACCTAATACTATTGAAAACAAACGAATTTAGAAAAATAATCTAACTTCAGTATCAAGTTCCTAAATATTTTGGTATCACCATATCAGGGAGTCCCCACTACTCAGTGCCATAATGTCCCTAAGTCCAAAAAAATCACTATTAAGATGGGTCCTTTTACTTCAAGAGTTTGATTTCGAACTAAAGGATAGAAAGGGTTTTAAGAATAAAGTTGCCTATAATTATAAAAGACTGGAGTAGGATGGAAGAGAGAATGATGATTCTGGGATAAATGATGTGTTCCCAGATGAGCTAATGTTAGTCGGCTTTACGCGATCTTATCCTACGTTATGTTAATTTTTCAAATTATGTGATAACTGAAGTTTTTCTTGGAGGATTGATTTTTGCGTAGAAGAAGAAATTCCTCCACGATGTGAGTAATTATTTCTGGGATGAAAATATTTGTCCAGGATATGTGCTAATAACTTGACAAGGAGGTGTGTGCCCGAAGTCAAATCTTTGATAATCCTTGAGGCAGTTATTATTCATCTATATGAGGTCATCATGGTGGTGCCCGTACAAAAATAATGTTTTAGAATGTCAATATTAATAGCCCACAGTTAACCAGGACTCATACGAATTTGCCAAAGCTTATGATAAGTGCAAGAAGCAAGGGGCGATTTCTTGCAGACATGAATTTCCCATGACACCTATAATGGATGTAAAATAATAATGTTTAGGGCATTGAATTTGTGGTCCCTTTCATGAGCTTATATGGCCAAAAGTACATATTATTCTTTGTTGATTATGTCTCCAAGAGGGTTGAATCTACGGCCTTACAAAATATTGAGGGAAAGAGTGTAGCTGCATTCTTGAAAAAGAACATTTTGCAGGTACAGTACCCCATGAACTATCATTAGTGATGGGGCTCCTATTTTTGCAGCAAAGTATTTTACACTATTTTGGATAAGTAATAGGTGAATTGGAATAAAGTAGTGACTCCCTTCACCCTTAAACTAGTGGACAAGTCAAGGTGTCCAATAGAGAGATCAAAGCCCTTCTAGATAAAATAGTAAATGCCAATACAACTAATTGGTCTAGACAACTAGATAATGCAATGTACGAATCTAGGATGACGTTCAAGACACCAATTGGAATGTCACCTTACTAGTTAATATTTGCAATATCATGTCACTTGTCAGTTCATCTAGAGAACAAAGCTTATGGGCACTCAAGAAGTTGAATTTTAGTTAGAGTGAGGCTTCAAACTTATATCTTGAATAGATTATTAAGATGGATGAGTTTAGATTGAGGTTCTGAGAAGAATCACTCTACAAAGATAAAAGGAAGAGTTACGATGATCAAATAACTGAGAAGCGAGAGTTTAGTCTGGAGGACTTGGTGTTGTTCTTCAATTCTAGATTAAGAGTTTTCCATGGAAAACTCAAGTAAAATTGGTAGGACCCTTTTGTTTTTACCCAATTTTCCCCCTTTGGAGTTGTTTATATTCAAAATGAGAAAAGATTTTGGTTCAGAGTAAATTTTTTTGCTCCAAAAGAGGTATTTGTCCTTGAAACTATTCATCTCAATGAAGTCTAAGTAATTGAGAAAATTGCATCATGTCGTGATGTTAAATCAGTTACTTTGTAAGTGAATTTGTTGTTTCAGTATCTATTTTAGTGTGAATAGTAATTCTAGTGTGTTTTTTGAGTTTGCTGTTCTGATACAGCTGAAACTGGGAGAAGAGATAGGAGGAATGACGGGTGGTCGAGCATCCGATGGAGCATCATCCACAGCCATCAAAGTGAATGGAAAATTCAAGCACACTGGTTAGGGAAGAAGATGACCTTGAAGAACTATCATGAGTGCGACGGAGCATTGTTCCCCATCATCATAAACACCTTAATAATGAATGACACTAGATAAGAATGATGGTGTATTTGATGACTTTTCAACCTAAGGACAAAAAGTCATGATACTCCTTCATCCTAAAGCATGACACAAGGATCAATGGTTAAGAAAGACGATCCATGTGATGGACTGTCTCCCTTGCAACAAAGTGTCGCCTGCCTCTAGGCCTAGGTATGTAAATTTTACTTTAAATTTAGGTACATCAATCGAACGTGAATCAGATCCATAAAAGCCTAAGTCTTTAGTTATTCAAAAACCCAATTGAAAAACATCCATAGTCCTGAAGTCATAACCATTTCAAATAATTTCAATCCTCAAAAACCTAAAACCATTTATTCTCTGGGTCAATCATATTCTCTAGAGAATAACTGCTACGACCCTTTAAATTTCTTGGTGATAACTAATGGAATTTACACTTTTCTTCGTGGAGTTGATTTTCTATGTGCACAATGAAGAGATTAACCCTTGGACAACTTTCAGACTTGTGATCAAATATCTAAGGTATGATCTCTATCTAATATTTTTGATGGATAAGTTGTGATTAGTGTGTATTTCTACCTTTAAGTATTTTTGATGGATAAGTTGTGATTAGTGTGTATTTCTACCTTTAAGTATTTGAACTTACTCAGTAAAACAAGGGAAGCCTGTTTACCAAGCATGAGAAGAAT
Organism: Withania somnifera; assembly: GCA_039654485.1. Lineage (NCBI taxonomy): Eukaryota > Viridiplantae > Streptophyta > Magnoliopsida > Solanales > Solanaceae > Withania > Withania somnifera. The sequence goes on along the minus strand of JBDJHY010209997.1, from coordinate 1,454 downwards.
AGGTCTGTGAATTATCTTTATCACCAAATGTTTGAGAAAACAATTAAGTGACATGATAGATGTGTTTCCTTCGAAAATTTGATAACCATGGATGAAGGGTATTGGTGTTTCATCTGTATAGGGATGGGTATGAAAGTGGAACTTGTTATAAATAAGGTAATATTGTAAAGCTTTAATATGCTCTACCATGTTGCTACGTAGTTGTAGTTTCTGATGCATCATCACCACCACGACGAGACATCAGGCAACTCCATCCTCTAAAAATGGAGGTTTGTATTTTTATTTAAGGGTGATGCCAAGTCCGAAAAACCGTTCCATATCCGATGGAATGTCATATTTTTTCTTCATCCTAATGTCTAAAATTTGTTCTTCTGTTTTAGGGAAATTCCAAGTATGATAACCCATCATATGCTTGGCAGATTGTCAAGCTTGATTATCAGCACTAAGTCTTCCTATATCAATTCTATTAAAGGACAATAGAGGGGTGTCATGTTCCATTGTAAACATGACACTTCATCAAGTTCTACAATCGTGTTGGTTTTTCTCCTATACTACGTTGATAAGGTTTTGCATTTCTTTTCTAATTGATCATATGTAAGCCTATGCACTAACATGATTCCATATGTTAACATGGATAAGATCAGATAGGATGAATCAGATAGTGGTAGAGAGGAAGTGAGACAAATAGGGCCAGCTAAAACTCAGCAGACTTACATACAACAAGAGGTGAAAACTCATCCTTAAAAAGAGGTTGAATCTTTCGAGAGTGAGGGAGATTCAAGCGAATCTGGGTTTCAGTCAAAGAGTGATAGCAGTTCTGATGTTCCAAATCTTCTAGCTCAAGTATTTTGAACCACTAAGAGAAGATGATATGAAAAACAAAAGTCTGGGTTTCAGGGACGATATGCATAGGAAAATCTTTGGGACACATGATTTACTTTAAAGATGGACTATCTTTGAATGCAAAATGAAATCCAAAAAAATATCATTTGCAGAAGAGTGCAGCTTTAATATTGAGCACTTGTATGAATATCCAGATATTGAAAAGTTGTTCGAACACTATAAGCTTGAGTGGTTGGCTTCAGTTTTGGGTTATTACTACAACAACATGGTCAGAGAGTTCTATCATTGTTATGCAACCATTATCCACATAATGTTGAAATAGAGTGATTTTCCAATCCTTGGTAATCAGAGTATGCAGAGAGATACTAGATATTTTCTTGAGAATGATCAACCGATTCTTATTTGGGCCATAATATGAATCCCCAATGGTTTATGCAGATTTTTAATACAAGATGTTTGATAGGTCCCATAAATGGTCATGGTTTTCTCAAGTTATGATTGATGGTGATTAGTTTTGGTTGAGAAATAAGAAGGTTACTGTAATGACCCTTAGGGTCATTTATGATAAATATGCAGTGTCTTACATCTTAGAGCATTTTAGTAGTTGCCCC
>JBDJHY010209976.1:0-11433 GCA_039654485.1 Withania somnifera | reverse complement strand
ACACATAGGCTATACACTAAGCTTTGTGATCTTAATGTATAACTTAATTCTTATAGTTTTAGACCTTAATGTGTTAGTTTATCACACTATAGTACTAAACAAGGACAATGTGAGTCCTAGTTTGGCCTTTAGTCTAAGCATAGCACAAGTTTATAGGTTTCTTTATATATCTTGTAAAGACTTGGTTACTTTATTAATTTATAAAATAACCTAGGCATCATGCCTAGTGGATTTGCTTAAAAAAAAGGTACATCTAGACATTATTCAGCATTCTAGAGCTAATGTAACTGTCAGAATTTGATTCTGAGTTTTCCTTGAAGGCAAGTTGACTAAAATAAGTACTTTGTTTTAGGCTTTAAAATAGATAAAGTGAGATAAATCTCAACTTAGCAACCAGGAAAACTGGAATACGGTCCTAACAAGACATAAATAACCTTTGCAATTATTAGAAAGCTCTAGAATACAAAATGTCATGTAATTCTCATAAATGACTGTGGGGGTTATTACACTTAACTAGCCCAAAATTATCATTACCAAGATGATGGATCGTCAAAATTCCAATCCGATGCTCTGATCTCCAAAAGCCCACCTAGGCTCCAAATAAGCTTTGGCTAAAATGAATTTATACAAAACAACTCAAACATAGAATGAACACCCCGAGATACAAACTTATGGTCCTTCTAGACAAAAATTGGGATTCCGGGTAAAGGAACTATTGGAATCCTATTTTTAGTGCTTTTACTATGAATTCAGTCTCAAGTTCCACTATTTCAACGTTAAGCCTTCAAAATAGGAAAACTGAGATAAAAGTCTAGAGAGCTAATAGGGAACCAAACTAACAGTCCCAGTAAGTCATAATAACTTGGGGTACCTAACAAAAAGCTCTAATCATAGAAAAAGCTAAAAAGCAAATAATGACGAAATGGGTCATTACATAAATATATTGTCAAGCACAAGGTGGAAATAGCTTATCATTCTCACACAAGCAGGCCATTATAGTATCCAATCGAAAGATTAAGACCATCTTATAAGAGACTGTGAATGCAAACTAAACTGATTGGTCAAAAAGGCATAATGATGCTCTATGGGCATACTGAATTGCATTTAAAACCCCAATATGTATGTCTCTGTACCATCTTGTTTATGGAAAAACATGTCATTTGTCAGTTGAACTTGTGCATAAAGCATGGTAGGCACTAAAAAAGCTCAACCTGAATAGGAAAGATGCCTCTAACTTGAGGCTTGATCTATTAAATGAGATGCATGATTTTCTTCTGGAATCTTATGAAAGTGTTGCATTGCACAAAAAATATGAAGCCATATCACATCCATAAGATTGAGAAAAGATATTTCAGTCTAGGTGATTTAGTCCTGATATTGAATTCCAGACTTCACTTATTTCCTAGTAAGTTGAACTAAAATGGTTTGTACTATTCATTGATGTACAAATGTTTCCACATTAGGCTATTGAACTTAAAGGAAAATAAGTAACCGATTTAAGGTTAATAAGCAATGTGTGAATCACTATTTTGAATCTCTAAAAGAAGTTAAAACTATTGGAAAGGTCTATCTTAATGAAGTCTGAGTAATCGAGATAATCTACCTCAAGAGTGACGTTAAATCATGCTCTATTTTGGAGGAAACCCAATATTGTATATGTAAACATGTAAAAATTTTAATTATAGTGTCATGATGTGTTCAATATATGTATGGGTATATGTTGGGAGCAAAATGCAGCAACGTGGGAAGAAATTGGTTCCACAAACCAAATAAAGGGTTTTAATTTTCCTTGATATATGTGGATCCCAACATTAAACTAAGGTAGAATATGAATTTTTTGAAGGAAAATTCTACGATTGATTTCACTGACCATCAAATCATTTCATAGTCCATGAAATTCATCATCATCTTTGGAACAAGAAGAATTAACTTAAGGATTCACAAACCAAATGATGGACAACAATTACAAACGACGGACTATGTTTTGGGTCATTGGTATTCTACAAGTAGATATTATGGAACCTAATATAAATGAGTCCAAGAAGAATGATTAGGGTCGTGGTTTGAAATCTCAAATGTGTTAGTTTTTTAATTAAAGATCGACTTGGCCGGCTATTTTTCCCCCTTTGATTCTTTTTATACCTAATTTTAACAAGGGTTTAATACCCATTAATTGAATTGGGTAAATTAGGTTTTTAATTAGCCTTTTTCTTTCCTCCTCCTCCCCCTCTCTAGTCTGATGATAGAAGAGACTTAGCGGGTGCAACTAATATTGGGTCAGGAGATAATTCTACTGCTAAATCTGATAGGTACTCTGGAGAGGGATCTGAGGAAGAGGTTGCACATAAAAAGAAGGCTAGTTCATCCCCCGGTATAAATATAGTCATGGAGCAGAGAGCAACGGAGATGAACATAAAAAAACCGGGATGATTTTGAGGCATTAAGATGGAAGGTTCCTGGTATGGAGCTTTATATGATGATATTTTAGCTTCCACTCAGCAGATCTAGCAAAATTGGCCCTTATATGAGGAGTTTCATATTCATACAACAAGTCTGACACAACTATCATAGATTAAAGATCAATTTGACTTGTATGTGTTTGATTTTTTTACTTTACACAATGGTCACTATAGTCCTATTATGAATCAATATTTATATTTTATATATGGAACTACTTTGCAGAATTGGGCCTCAAAAGGAAAACAAGTGAAGAACGTGCCTTCTCTTGATAGAGTTTTAGTATGTGGCCAATATGTAGATATTTATGAGCCCACCATTGTGATTTTTTTGATCAGACCTTTTTATGAGGCACCACAGTCTATATCAGAGCATGAGTACAGATTAAGGATGATGTGTGATAAGGTCAATTAGGATATACATCATATATGGGTGGCTTCTATTTTTACTAACCACGAGTTAGCCTAGTTGACAGATATATGAGTTCCTATCACTAAGGGGTCCCTCCGTAATTGAGATTGATTCCTATAGAAACAGACAACCAACTTACTTCAGACAGGGCCATTTTGGTATCTAGCCTCATGTTGAGGTAAAATATCAACATTCTCGACATATTATAAATGAGATGTAAGAGAGAGATCTACGGACCTCAACATCTATTTCTTTCCCTTGCTTAGTAGAAAACTTATACTTAAACTCTATTTCTCTATACAGGCTATGATTGACCAAATTATAGAGGATGTGGTATTTTACAGATATTACATTGATCCAGGATGTGGAGAACCTTGTGATGAAGGGTAGAGTAAAAGTTTTCAAACCTTCTGGAGGATATAGGATAATAGACATTTCTAAGTTGAGAGAGCGGGGTGCTTCCCCTACTCAGATAGAGACATTAGTTGATGCATAGCCTATGACTCTAACTATATTGGAAGATATGGATACTACTCCTACATCATCTACAACAGTCCCTAACCCAACCATTTTAGCTGCTACAACATCTATAATTGTCATATATACTCCCACTACACGTACCATACCACTAGTACCACATACAACATCTTCTTTAGCCAAGCTTAGGGTTACTACTGATTGACCACCACCAGTAGTGGCAGGCCCTACTATTATAGAAGACTCAAGTTTAGTATATATGGCAAGGACAGAGTAGGCTGATACATAGGTAAAACTTGTAGCTCATTATCTAAAGCCATAAGTGGACTAGTACATTACATGGCAGATTTCATAGAAGGCTATGCCAAAGGTGAGATTGGATCATGGTAGGCTCGATAGCCTAGAGGTATGGGATCATAAGGCTTTGAGAGATATGCATGGTGATGGATTCACACAAGTACTTATAGACTTTGCTGGCGTTTGGGTAGATGTTAAGGTATTTAGGAATGAGTTGTGCCTTTGAGAATACAATGCTGACAGCACAGGTCGAGAGTTTATGAGTCTTCTGGATCCTACGCCTTCCCTGGATATAAGGAAGAGACATTGTGAGGAGGATGACGAGTCAGATAGGAGATACTGGGGATGCCTAGTAAGAGGGAGAACTTAGATATTCATAGAGCTTCTAAAGAGTCACTTTTGAGTGAGCACATGAGACAGATAGACTTGATTAGATGAGCTAGGGGTGCTTCAATAAGTTCAATACCTTCAACTACTGATCCTACTTTTTATATGGGTGATGACCCTTTGAGCAATCCTTGAATTCTGATATGCCAACAATAGGAACTAGTACCATGGGGGTTGTACCTACACCTCTCCCAACATCGACACCAGACACCAGCGCCTAGGGCACCATAGGTAAGTTCCCCATATCCTTTGTTTTACCTTTTTTTTTATGAATTAGGGACACTACGAGCCTCTTTTATGGAGGTGTACCTTACTATTTGGCTATTTAAGAATTCTTTTTTTGTGGACTGAGGGTGTTTTTTATCACACTTCTTTTACCTCAGGCGTTATCTAGTAGAACTGACATGTTTAGGATTTTAATTCATAGTGTTAGTTTTTTTGCTAAGTAGGAGAAATTAATGCAGTCTAAAATGAATAAAAGGCACAAGTATATATAGTTTTGTCATTAAAATTTATTTTAAAAGATTAATTACCCTAAAAAGTTTTGATATGTGTAGTGTGCTTTTTTTTGTAAGAGATTTCCCACTATGGATCTCTATATTACATTATGCATGTCAATATTGATAATTGTTCTTAAGTTGGGGCCTAAAATCAAAAGTTGGTGGTCAGCAATGTGATCTTTTTCCATCTTTGTGTGAGTTGCATTACTTAGTTCCTAATTTGTGTGTAAATACTGAAACTTGCCTGGTTAGTCTTGCTCAAACTCCAGGATAGATGACTAGGAAACGATCATAGATAATTTTTTATTTAATCCACTTTTAACCTAAATAACTTACCAAATGTTGATGAATATCCCTTGATCCCTGATTTTGAGACTAATAATGTACCCTATTTATTGCTTAACTTGAACACCTTCCTATTTTTATTTTGGACTTCTCTTTTGTTCCTTATCCCTCGTGGACACTAGGCCTCAACTTTGGCTAAAAGGCTCAATTTTAGGTGGATTTATAGGGTAAGAAATAAGAATATCAATATGAAAATTTTATGTTGGTTGTAAAGGATAAACGGGTGAGGTATTAGGCAAAAAAAACCAAAAATAGAAAATTGTATAAAGAAAAAAAGAAGAAAAAGTAAAGGAAAAAAGAAAATTAATGTTAAAATCTGAACCATACCTAGTAAATTGAACTAAAAGTGGAAATAAAAGGGGAACTAAAAGTGAATAAAAGATAGTGTAGTGTCAAGGAGGGATTAGTCACTAATTCAAAAATATACCACACAACCCCTAAGCCTACACTACGAGCCGAGAAAAAGTCCTATAGTTATCCTAGTCCAAATGTCTAAAAGCAGAAATATAGAAAATAAGGACAAGCCTATGGTTCGTATACATGTATTTTTAAAACTTTTTTATGAGAGTGAGTTAACTCATTATTTTCCCAATGTTATCGTTATATTGTGTATATGGGATTTCTTTGATTGTAAGGGCACTAGGTTGTCTTTGCCTGATCGCTGATGAGTTGGGTGATGGTCATATTGTGTATGTATAGTTATCCATTGATATCATGATGTCATTTATGGATCTGCTTGCATTAACTAGACCAGTTCTATAGTATACAACCTATTTGATATGAAAAAAAGGGGATGCCTTATGATATGTGTGTGTCTGATTATGTGTGACTGTTCTATATATCATAGGACTCTCTTACTTAAGCATCAGTTTTATTTTTATTTAGTTTGTTGCTTTGGGACAAGAAAACATTCTAAGTTGAGGTTGTTGATGTGCTGGGAATTGACAAAACTTTTATTGATTAAAACATAGAGTTCTAATTGTACCTATGTTTGTTTTTATGATGGTATTTTGTATTTATATATAGGTAAATATGTCGTGGAAGCAAATAATGATTTTTAAAGAAAAACAAAGTCAAGTCAGTGGTCGTGGAGTTGTTGATGGACTGCAAAATGCCTTCATGGTCCATCATTTCATCTGTAAAAATGAGGCATAGAATCCAAATTGCAAGTTAACATTTACGAGAGAGTCAATGGATCGTCAACTTCTTTGATGGTTCTTCATGTTATCATCATTTCTTTCTAATGAGTAATGCATTTGAGAGACTAATTCCTCGATCCAAACAATAGAATTTCAACCACAATGATGGACTATGGAATGTTCCATGGAACTTGACGAGTACTTCATGGTTGACAAGCCAAAATTCAGATTGATGGATTCTGCACTCAGCTTTACAGTCCATGAGCATGTTCCATGGACCGTTATTTTCTTGCTGGCTCTATTTTCCTAGTTTTATTAGGATAATATTTGTACATATTATATACACACTCCTTTGGTTTTCTTTTAAGAGGTTCGAAATTATGAGACTATGGTGGTGTATATTGATATATTATTAAGAGTTTTTGAATGTTGTGCATGATTTTGTTCTAATATTTTATTTGATTTATCTCCATTATTCCTAAAGTTTACTATTTTGTAATTGTAAGTAGTACTATTTTGAATTTATGAAAATTCTTGATATTATTACCCTAATCATGAGTGGCTAAAACCACCACAAATACGGTTGTGGGAACCATGATGAATTAACAACTTATGTTAAAGTAATTAGTAATTCTAAATCATTGTGCATACATATATTGTTATTCTCTTTAATTTCATTTCATTTTAATGAGTGTACGCATTATAACTTGTCTTAATTCTTACTTTCTCGAGAAAGAGGCAGGAAATAGGAAAAAAGAATAAAAAACTAAAATTTTAAGCTACCAACCTTCATCTAATAACTTAGTTGTAACAAAGATAGTCTATTCGGGGTCACAAGGCAAGGGTTAGTATGGAAAATATTCTAAGACCGTGAGGTGATGAGTGACATTCATCTAATAGGGTCGAGAGGCTCTACGATGTACCTAACTTGTTAGATATTTCATGTTAAGCACTAGAATAAATTACTAGTATGAAATACCTAGGAAGTTATGAAATCATGTGGAACACAACTCTAGTGTCTCAAAACCAATGTTAACTCTTTAATCAATAATCAACACTCTCAAACATTACTTTAATTACTGTCTTATTTCCCCCTCAAAAATAGTGACTACTAGTTGGCTTAACGTCTAATAGACAAGTCCTCTACCATATTCAATGTGGGATCGACCCCCAAATTGTTTGGATTCTATATTTGACACAATGATCCCTTTATACGTATTAATTGAGGTATAAGTTTTGGTCACATTAGCAACCTTACATATTCTCTCCGAAAGTTGATAAAGGCCTATATATTGGGGACTAAGCTTCCCCTTCTTCTCAAACCTCATGACTCCCTTCATGGGATAAACCTTTAAATTATCCCAATAATTATATTCGAACTTGAGTTCTCTTCTTCACACATTTGCATAGGGTTTTTAATGACTCATGGTTGTTTTCAACACTCTTGGATTAGCTAAACTCTCTACATAGCTTTATGAACTTAATTTGGTCCTGTGACCACAACTTTACCTATCTCAAACCACCTGCTGGGAAACCTATATATATTTCCTTACAAAGCCTCATCGGATGTCATCTGGATACTAGAGTGGTAACTGTTGTTGTAAGAAAATTCAATCAATGGTAACTGCTCATCCCTATTTCATTTGAAGTCGATGACACAAGATCTAAGCATATCCTCTAAGTTATCAGTTGTTCTTTTGGCTTGACCATCTGGCTGTAGATTGAAGTCTGTACTAAGATGAACCTTTGTTCCCACACCTTTCTTGAAATACCTCCAAAACAAGGTGAACTGGGTGCCTCAGTGTGAAATAAAAAGGGGAACATCATGGTATTTTACCACATCCTCAATGTAGATTCTTGTATAATCCCCAGTAGCACACTTAGTCTTGACTATTAAAAAAATGAGAGGACTTCTCATAGAGTCCATTATAACCCAAATGGAATCGTGTTAAGCTTTGTTCCTGGGAAATCTTGTAAAAAAGTCCATATTATTAATTCCCATTCCCAAGATGGGATGGCAAAGTGCTGAGTCAAACCTCCAAGTCTTCGGGGATCGGCCTTGACTTGCTGGTAGTTCAGACACTTAGTCACATACTTGGATATGTCCATCTTTATACAGTTACACCAATACCCTTCCCTCAGGTATCAACATATTTTTAGCTCATGTAGGTCCATTTGATAAGGTGGGATGGATATAGGTTGATTGTTAGGGAGGAGTTGTATGCTTAAGTTAATGTCCCTATCTGGGAACTCATTTTTACCACCCAGACTAAGTGGAGGCTAGGAGTTTCAGATTCAGAATTCTTAACTCTAACTTAGATACAACCCTTGGAGATTAAATTTCTGGACTAAGGTAAGAAATAGTCGACCCTTAGGCATTGTGTGACTACCCGATCATTGTGGGACTGGCATATCTTGGGACTAAAACTTAACAATCTTAGTCCGGTAGCAAACAAAAGCATAACATGAGTGCAGCTAGTTAATTCCAAGAATGAGGTAAAAATTTATCATATAAAGCTCTACTAAGTTAGTTAGAATAACTTTACGGAGGAATAAAACTACACACTAGCGGTAAACTTGTCTTTGAACTACAGAGTCATCGACTCGGGTAGAGAATAATAAAGGTTCTTTAAGCTATTCTAGATTGACTCCTAATTTACAAAAAAAATTAGGAGTGATAAAATAAAGGGTTGCACTTGGATTTAGTAAAGCATAGGCATCAACAGAGTCAACCTAAGACGATATCTTGTACTTAGTTTGCCTCACTTGGTTCATTACAGAAAGATAACTATAACGCATCTAAAGTAAATTAATATAACACAAGTCAATTGAAGTAGTTGTGGGATTTGTATAGATAGTGATTAGAGGATGATCATTTGCTACTCATAGATTAAACCCTAGAACCAACAATTAGTTAATTCAACTTAATTAATTAAATTAATTAGATATAATTGCTAGAAAATCCACAATCCTAATTCGATTCATTCATTAATTATTATAAAAATATAATCTTCTATAGATTAATTATCTAATAGTTAATTTTATTATGTTTAGTTAAGTTAAATTCACAAATATATCTATAAAAACTTTTTTCTTAATTAGATAATTAGAATTATTTTAATTCAGTTAATATCAAGTCCCTATGGGTTCGACATCAGGCTCGCAAGAGCCACTATATTACTTGTACGATAAGAGCCACTATATTACTTGTACGATCACATACACTTGCATGTGCATTTGGATGCAATAAGTTTTTGGCGCCATTGTCGGGGACTTGGAAATTAACTTTTTTGAGTTAAACTTTTTCTTTTCAATTTTTAAGTTTTTTATAAAATTTTTGTATAATTAATCGCTGTTATTATTTTAGTTTTTTTTTTCAAAAGAAAATAGTACTCTCTATGAGATGGTATCTTTGCATGTAAAAGTGTGGAGTGATAAATATTCATGTTTTATGAATGCCTGTTATTATTGCAGAGGATCCCACTTTTGGCAACTATACTAATATATTCCTGAGGGTGAGTTGTGCGCACTGTCTCTTTCTTGTGAGTTTTGTGGTGGCTTTTGGAATGAGTGTCCGGTGTTTTGTTACGCTGCCCCAAATCTTGGTAATGAAAATTTTAATGATTCTTGTGTTCTGTATAGTATGAATTCGTGCAAGAAATTAATAGATCAATTTGGGGATCTCTATAAGAGCATGGAGCATGCAATAAAACACTCGATAGAAGGATAAGTGAAGCTCCTTCATGAGGTTGACAGGTTTGGCTTTGATATTCGCAATTTAAAAGATGAGTTGACTGCAAAGATTATGTGTTTGACGCACAAAAATTTAGCTACAAGTTATGTGAGGCTGAAAAGTTACTTATAAGACAAATTAAGGAGGTAAAACGGAAAGGGCTATTACTTGATCATACTATTCGTGAAGTTTCCATTATTGAGGAGAGTACACCAAAATTATGTGATGATGTAAATAATAATACAATTCATGAGTTTGGGTGCATCAAACCTCATTCCAATCATTTTTCTACATTATGTCTAGATAGTAAGATATTAATTGAACTATCTGACCCTATAGAAGAATCTGAGGAGGAGGAACACTATGTCTATATTCTTGAATTTGTTGTGCCTAAATTAGAAAAAACATTCCTCACTTAAGGGCCAAGAAATATAACATGCGACATTTATTTCTCGGCCCCTTTATCTTTCTACCTAAGCCCCTTGAGCATGAAAGGAAAATGAAAAAGAAGTTAGGGGTAAAATTTATAAGTTCAAGGTGGACGAACAAGTCGATGGGTCGTGCTGCGATGTTAAATAAGGCGCTTGTTGGGAGGCAACCAAATTAGTAACATAGGATTTTTATTTTAGTTTATTATTTTATTTTTATTGTGTCAGTTTTTGTTTTTGTGTTGTTTTGTTTTTATTTTTTGCAAGTTAAGGGAAGACTGAGTTCCTGAACTTAAGATAAAGACATTGAAAGATTGCCAAAGTTAGCTAGATGGTTGGAACTAAGTGTGGGGATCCCTCATGAAGAACTACAAATGAGAGAAGTGCCATGAGTTGTTAGTGTATCGGCCTTTGGCCTCAGAGAGTATTTCTAGCCCTTGTTTTATATTTTTTTATTACTCAGAGGACAAAACATGATTTTAAGTGTGGGGTGAGATATCTTTCTATATTGTTTTAGGACGAAGTATGTTAGATGAGTTTTATTTTATTTCTTAGTAAGCATACTTCATCCACTCCTTGGTTTTTCTTTTTGGTTCTTTTCCCGGGGGGGCCCTTTGAACCGAGTACTTTTTAAATATTTTTTCTTTTTAGGAATAATTTTATTTTTTTAGTATTTTATTTTTTATTTTTTGGGGAGAAATGAATTACTGATTGACATGTCAGATAAAAATAATTTAGGCCTGAGCTTGAATAATACGTTCCTCTGAGTGCTTAAGTGTTAAATTAAATGATGAATCTTCTGACACCTAGGCCCATGGATGTGACTCTATACATAGCTTTTCTTATTTTATATTTTGTGATGACCCTTTCTGTCTTAGAAGTAATATTAATCCTTCTTGATTGAGTCTTGTGCCAAGTGAGGTGAGGATTCTTGTATATTCCATGTTTTACACCTTAGTCTAGAACTTGCCTTTCATGTTATTGAGAGAAACAAAAGTATTTCTCTGATTAGAAGATGATATAATCCTTCGTTGATATGTCTTATGAATTTTATCCTATTCAGTTATTATATCACTAGTTAGCCCCTTTGTGCCTGTAGCCTATTCTTTGGTAGCAATATTTTTGCCTTGATCCTGTTGTTGAATCCCTGGTTTTTGCACCCTGCTTCCTTTAGCACTGTAACATAGACTGAGTTTTAATTGTTGAATCTGAAGAAAGGGATGGTCAAGTGTAAAAGGTGACCAATAGAAGTTGTTGTG